>VZRX01011030.1:0-19055 GCA_013398075.1 Notiomystis cincta
TCTCTCTCTCTCTCTCTCTTTTACCATGTCTAAGTCTAAAAACTGGTGGACCTGGGAGCATTTCTGTGCTGTCCTCAATTGTATGTTCTACTCCCTGTGTCAAGGGAATCTGGATATTTGAGACAGCAGGTATTGCAGAAGCCCAAACCCTCTATGGTGGGCCATTTCCATGCACAAGGGGTGTGAGAAACTAGTTGGCTTGTCACAAATCAAATGAGAAACTGTCATCAAAGAAAGGTGCTTTTAAAATTTTAAACTTAGTTTCTGATCATTTAACCACTAGTGACAACTAATTGGAGGACAAGTTAAAGGAGGAGGTGGATATAATTACAACCCATGAGATCCTGTGACAAAAGGAAGTAGGAATGGACTGCAAATCTCAGTCTCTCAAATGTCTGATTCAATTATTGTTTCCTCACGTTTGAAAAACACATCAGTAGATTGTAATTGCAGCATCCTACTTCACTCCACAGCAAAGCATTAGGAAGTTGTTACCAGCTGCTGCACTTACTGAATCTAATGCAATCTGGCCCCACCAGCATACCTCATCCATTAGCTTCCAGTATTTTCCATGCCTCCAGTGAAGATGCAAATCCTGTTTTAGCTCAGTCCTACATGCTATAGTCCATGAGAAAAATGAACTGAGAAATCTATTGAAAAAGCCATTCAATAATGTTACTAATACATGACTGCTACCAACCCGGGGACAACCCAAATCACTGCCATAAGGTATCAGAGGTGGAAGATTTTGTACAGCTCCTTCTGAGCCATCTTGTCTTGTAGGAAAAATAAAAACCAACAACAAACAGCAAACAAGAGCTACTAAGAATGTAGTATAAAATTGTTTAAAGGTCTGACTTCAGAAAAACAAACAAGGCAAAATCTTCATGCACAATTATGTCATTAGGATTCTGTCTGAAACTGGCATTGTGCATTTCCATAAGAGAATTAGGCATTCATTACCTTCATTACACTCCATTCTGCTAATATGATTCATCATATATATTTAAAATGAAGTAATTTAACTACTTTTGGCCATAAACCATACTTCTAATAAAGATGAAGCCATTTAACTACTGTTGGCCATAAACCATACTTCTAATTACTCACTTTGCTAATGTTCATTTGTCATCTAATTTTTTTTTATTTTTCTGCATTAGACTATAAAAAGTATTAAAAAGAGACCTTTGTCTGATGCCAAAGGATATTTAGCTATGATCATTGTAATCCATCAAATGTCCTAGTGAGTCAAAATGAAGTCTGCAATCCTCTTGACAATTATTATTGATTTGAAAATGGTAATATTTTGCGTAAGCTGCCGAGAAATGTCATTCTTCTCATGTGTAAATATGGGGAGTGATCAAATACATGCCTCTGTACTCTCTCATAACACATGATGTAAAAGCAGGAAGAGATGTGACTTCAGCACACAGTTAGCCCAGGGCAGGTTGTAACATAGGAAGATATAATTCTGTATGGAACATTTATACCCTATTAGCAAAAATCAAGCTGATAGAAGCATTGTCTTAAATAAAATCTTAACCATCCTGGCCAATTACAACTCTGCCTGCAATGTGCAGTAAATGGGCAGGACAAAATAAATCTTTCTATTGTACCAGACATATCAAGATAAAAATGTGCTTGGCTGAGTACTATTATCTTACAGCCGAGTTCGTGACACTTCATTTCTCATTCTGCAGCAAGATTTCAGGCAAGCATATGCTAAATGGCTTAATACAAGTTCAAGTGGTGACAAATAGCCCCCTACTTCCAAACACATTTCCTGCAAGCTGCTGGTCACATACATTACCATCTTTGTTACTTCAGTCTGCAAAAGAACAGGACAATGAGTGAGGACAAATAGCATCTATAAGTGAAGTCTGTATCATGGATTGCTCACTTTACTGTGTAATTTTATTTTTGAAACAAAGAGATAAAATTGTTTGGATTCTCAGATAATAGCTACACTGTTTGTTTGCAACTTAGTATTCCAAATAAAATCTCTCAAATCTCACTACTTCCATGTGTCTACCCTTCTACAGCCACTGTTCTTGAGACAAAGCTATTGCCATTTGATGTAATGTGTGATTTTATTGGAAATGTGACATATTTTCCAGATTTTTAATTGATGTAAACCTCTACAAATGCATATTACCAGATGCAGTATTAGGCATTGTTCTGAAGAGAATGGCAGAGTTAAAACTGACAGGCAGAATTTATAGTCATAGAAGCTGATGCCTTGCCATTGCCTTAATGCCCTCTTTTCAACCATTGCACACTTTTGCTCTATAATTAGCAAGGCAAAATGTGAAAAGTTTGTTATATACAAGAAGATGTTTTTGATTTTGCTTAGAACTGTAGACTGTCCTCACTTAGAACACAGGATGCTCACCATGATGCTCATGTAGACATGCCAGTCAGCTGTTTCTCAGTAAAACTATCACCTTCATTGGCTGAGTTAGTCTGATTTTTCCTGGTTTGGCCTTTTCAGCCATATAACAAGCAGAGCTCTTTTTCTCAGAGACTATTAGTATTTAAAGCAGTGGTCTGGCAAATATACTGGGCAGAAGTCATGGCCATTTATCAGTTATGCAGATCTTTTTAGTGGAATATAATTGCTATAAATCCCCTTTCATTTCAGGTTTTTTAACATCTGAGCATAACATTGACATCACAACTGCCTCAAAGCTGACTCCATCACTTCTCTGCTTCTCCAGCGGGTCAGAGATGTTACAGACTTACACAAAAAAAGGACTGGCATGTATCTGTTCAGTGCAATATACCAGGAAAATTGGGAATGCAGGGGGTTTGTTGGAAAAGCTGAGTCATATCTGAGCTTCCAGCAATGGAAAGGGGCAATGTCTGTGTGAATAGACTTTAATAAAAAAGGGAAGAGTATAGCCAAATGCATCTAGAGCAAATTCAAGAAGCATTTGACTGATAAGGATTGAGCATGTGTAATGTTATTTTTATGATAAACATTCTAGCCAAACAAGCATTTGGCAGTTTTCCTCTGAGGCTGTTTTTTAATGTTGTTGTTGGCCTCAGTTTCATTAGTCTAAAACATGTCGGTAGTTTTGTGAAAAAAGCAATATCTGTAAATTACTCTTGTATCATAGTTGTCAGGGTGATAAATGAAGAGAGATTAATTAAATGTATATTCAAATGAAGCCTACTGACTGTAGAGGTTTTTATAGGCTGAGATTTCACTGAGACTTGGGAGCAGTGTTATGGTGAGAGGAAACTTTTGTCTGGAAACTTCTAAAGTTAAAGTGTCTGGAAATACACATGGGAAGGCACTAGAAGATTGTGGATTTAAATGCAGCATCTGGGTGCCCCTCTGTGGGCTGTGCTGTTATTGCACTGATGAGGCCTCCTTCAAGGTACCTGCAGGATTTCATTACCTTCCATTATTGCTCTCTGTCTGATGTTTATACACTTTGCAAACACATGTCATCTTGAAATTAAAATTTTACTTCTTCAGTACCTTTGCTGTTTTATTACGTGGTATAAAGTATGCCCCTGATATTCCAGTGCAACACAGTAACATATTAAATTATAAAGCAGATTATGTTATTTATTTATTTATTTATTTTTTATTTATTAACCACATTTGTGGCAAAGCACAGCCACAAAAGTAGAGAGATTACCATGAGTATGAGGGAACACAAGTAGAGACTAGGTAGCAAGAACAGTTAACAATAGACATAAGAGGAGTAATCTTCTGTATAGAAAACCACCCTAAAAGTTTTTTTAAAAATCTCTTTTGTCTAAGGTATGTGCTTTAGGAGATGAAGAAAAAGGGCAGTGGTTTGCAGAGGGAGAATCACAAGTTCCAATCTGCAATTACAAAGTATTCCATATCTCAGTGGTGAAGTCTAGGGTGAATTTTGCAGGAAATATATTCCTTTTTGGATGAAATGTTCTGATAATATAGAGAATCTGTACCACTATTATTATTTAAGAAAGTATCTCCAAGTATTAAATGAAAACCAACAACAGTGGCTCTTAGCCTCTCTTATTTTCCAATATCTGTCATGGGCTGAGATGCCATGTAATCCTGTGGCCCACAGCTCTTATTGTGCCAACATTGTGTATCATGACTGTTCCCACAGGATTCAGTATATTTCACTCTTGTCTGAGATAAAACAGACATCAAAACATCTGAATCTCCAGTGAGACAGGTCACCTAATTTTTCCCAGGATTTGTCCTTTTCTCCATCCTATATGCCAACCAACTTTGTAGCTGTTATTTGTCATTACCTACCAACTAGTTTTTCCTCTTTATGTTTACTTTTTTAAAAAATTTTCTTGCAAAGATCATATCATGAAGATTAGCTGGAAATTATATAAGACACCAGTAAAAATCTGGATATCAAGACAATGAAAAAGAGTTAAATGTCTCAGTAACAACTCCAGGAAATCTCTTTACTTCATGAGAAAACTCTGGTGTTAGACAGCAGATGTTGCATAGTGGGGCATCCTTATAGCTCCACTTACCTTCATAGTTTGATCAGTGTGCACAGGAGGCAATCTCCTTCTTTATTTTATTAAATGATTGGTCAATAAGCAATACATGGAAGCAGTTGCAGAAATGGACACCAGAATGTGAGACTGACTGGCCCAGCTGAGTGCTGACAGAGTACATAGGATCACAGAACCATAGAACTGGTAAGGTTGGAAAAGTCCTTAAGGATCATCAAGCCAAACATCAGCCTTACACCACCAGGTCCACCACTAAACCATGTCCCTCAGTGTCACATCTACATGATTTTTAAACACCTCCAGGTATGGTGACTCCACCATTTCCCTGGGCAGCCTGTTCTAGTGCTTGACAACTTTTTTTGGCCCCATCTTTCTTCTTCTCCTCTTTGGTGCTTATTAAACCCCTTTTTCTCCAAGTCAATATTGTTAAGCTGCATAATCACATTCCCCCTTTCTGCCTTTCTTTTCTCGAAGCAATCCTATTTATTTTCTGCCAAATGAGACCCCTTTAACTGGAGAGGTGTAGATAATCACAATACAAATTCTAGATTTAAAAGTCTAACGAAAAAAATCAAGATTGTCTGTTCCACTAGATAGCAAGTTTCCTGGCATGCAGAGCTCCTGAACCTATTTTCTGGAGCCTGCTGGCAATAAACAAGGATAAATGTAAAAGAAGTCTGGAGATTTGAGCCGTTGAAACTATATCACAACTTTATCATGGTGTTCTCTGGATTTTGAAAGACACCACATGAAACAAACACCTCTTCTCCCATGCCCAGTTGTGAGTCCTGCATGTGAAATGCCTTTACTGCAGCTCCTGGCTCCCTGGCAATGTGCTGTTCTGTGTCTTTCAGCTGGCCTTGCTCTGAGCCTCCCTCTGTTAGACTGACTCCACTGCCTGCTTTGTTTCTTCCACTTAACTTTCTCTATCAACAACAGCAATTCTTGCCACTCCCCACAGGTCTTTAATAGCATTGTTAACTTTTGACTTGGTTCCCATTTTAAATATTGCTGCAACAATAGCAGTGAGAATAGCTTATTTTTAATGGAAAGGGTATTTCTGTGGCCAATGCTGTTTTTCCTATAGTTCATGGCTAAGAGTATAAGTGAAATTTTCAAGTTTTCTGTGTATTGTGTAAAATGATTCAGAGCCTTGTTTATCCTTTTCTCCACTGAAATAAATATAACCGAAAGAACAAAGGTTCAAAGTCAATGAGTTCCTCTTGCACAAAACTCCAGCAGCACAGCTGTGTACTTATCTTTATAGAGAGCACTGTCAATGGAAGCAGATAAAGTGGTCCATCATAAACCAGAATCTCAAAATCACTATGTTCTGGACAGAGTGTCCACAAGATACAACATCTTGAGAGCAGCATGTTTGCCTTCAGTGCAGAATAAAATGTTAGTCACAATTGTTACTGTAATATATCTGAAACTTTTTTAAAAAATAAAGAGAATGGGGAAGTAAATTCACCTTGGACTTGAAGGAGTCAGAACACACGCAAAAAAATTCTTAGACAGATTACTGAGTCTGTGCTCTTCTTTAGTTCTCCATTTATAAAATGGAGATTACCTTTATCTTTTATAATATGGGAGTTACATTTTCTGACCTAGTAACAGTACCAGTATTAATAAGATGATGAAGAATAAAAATTCAAAGTTAAATTTAGTTGTGCAACTTTAATTCTGCTATTATACATAGTACTTTAATCTTGAGAAGAGGGGCAATGATGTTCAACACCTGAGTCAGGACCACTCCTGGTATCAATATAAACTGGGAGATAAAGGGTATTGAGACTGGCCCTGATGAGAAGAACTTGGGGATTGGTGGATGAAATACTGGACATGACCCAGCAATGTGCACTTACACCCCAGAAAACCATTTGTATCCTGGGCTGCATCACCAGCAGTGTGGTCAGGGAGTCAAGGGAGATGATTCTGCCCCTCTGCTCCAGTGAGACCCCACCTGGAGTTCTCACTAGCCCATCCCATCCAGCTCTGGGATCCTCAGAGCAAGGAGGCCACAAACCTGGGGCAGCAGGTTCAGAGGGAGGCCATAAAAATGAGCAGAGGGATGGAACACCTCTCTGAAAGGCTGAGAGAGTTAGGATTGCTCAGCCTGGAGAAGAGGATTGGGGAGACCATATTGTGTTTCAGTATTTAAAGGAGGCTTAAAAGACAGATGAGGACAGACTTTTTCATGAGGCCTGTTGTTTTAGGACAAGGGATAACGGTTTTAAATGATGAGAGGGTAGATTCAGACTAGATATAAGGAAGACATTTTTTACATTTCAGGTGGTGAGACACTGGAACAGGTTGCCCAGAGAAGTGGTAGGTGCCCAGTCCCTGGAAATATTCAAGGTCAGGTCAGGTTGGGCTCCAAACAATCCTGTCAAGTTGAAGATGTCCCTAAGCATTACAGGGGTTGGATTGGATTTGGATGGCCTTTAAAGGTCCCTCTCCACCCAAATCATTCTGCAATTTTATGACTGTAGCAATTGTCCACAGCTTTTATTTAAGCAAATGTTTTAATGCATATATTGCATCTAGATTCTTGGGCAGAACTTGAAACACCTGAGACCATACCTGTGTTTTCTGTCTAACATAGGCATTGCCTTGCAGAAATGTTATATACAGACTCTCAGTCAGGAAACCACGCTCAGCCTAATGTAGTACAAACATCTGAATGCCTTACTCAGCTGCCTCTGCAGGAGATCTAGACCTCTTAATTTACTATCTCTCTCCCTCTTCACAAGAAGATCCAGTTTAATTGGCTTCTTGCAGTTCAGGAAACTGCAGAAAACCTGGCATCTCCACTCTTGGGAGAAAATATAACTGAGACTTACTGAGGGCATGTTTAATACTCTGGTGTGTGCCAATGTCATGTGGTCGTTACATAACTGCCCAGAAGCCAAAACAGCCACCCAGGAACCGAGACCATTATACACACCCACAGGGACTGGGCTCAGACTGTAAAAGGAGGACCTAGTCATCGATTATCCTGGTCAAAGTGACCCTACACACATGTTGAGGGAGATGCAAGGTTTCAAACAATGTGCACTTTTTATTAGAGGTTTGCTGGGTTTATTAAAATCTCTCCTCAGGGCAAGGACCAGAAGCCTTTCCTTCCCAGTGGTTGTCAGGCCTTTTCTCTTGCCCTGACTGTTGCACACCTGACTGCACAGGGGCTGATCTTCAGCAGCAAGAGGTATTTTATGCTCAGGGCACTCCTCTGGGATGGGAATAGAAAGGGTCATTTCCTCAGGTTAGTAACAATCAAAGAAAACCTAGATGACCTGGAGCACATGTGAGAGCTGAGCAAGGCTGTCACTTCATTGGATGAAGGAAATTGTAGCCTTGACTCTTTCTGTGTCTTTGGACATTTCCAAGGAACTTAGGCAGATCAGAAACAGCTGTCTATCTAACCAGGACTATGCTAGAGTTCCCACCTTCACAGAGCAGACAATTTGGAGCAGTCGTGGGTGACTGAGGGGTCACAAACTGAGGTTGCTGAGATTGCAGGGAGCTTTAAGCAAAGTAGGGAAGCAGCTAAAGAGTAGAGACCTAGACATTTAGTCATAGCAAGATTGCTGTTTTATCACTCTTGGTCAAGTCCTAATTTGAGAATATTCTTCTGTATTGTTTTATGAAGTCATTATGCCTTTAAAATTTATTTCTTATGTCTTTGAAAAAGACAGCACTTTCTGATCACTAAAATGACAACTAATTCACATGTTGATTTCTTTTATGCATAAAAATGAAATTATAATAGTAACAATAATAATTAAAAATAGAGATTTTGAGAGTATATTCTTAGCCAAAATCTGCTCTTATGCTGGTATGATTGAATTAGCTGAAGGTGTGGGGGGGAATCGAGCTCAGCTCATACGAAAACAGACCATGAATTCTAATTTGAAAATATGCAAAAAGCTTGGTTTTGTGGTTTGGTCTTGTGGTTTGGTTTTGATTTTGAGGGTTTTTTTGCTAGCAAATTCCCCAAAAAAACCTTAAGCACCTGACTAAAAGACTGAAGGACAATTGCAGCCGAGCTGTTTATCTGCTTTGATAGGATTCATTTCCTCAGCCCTTACATGACACAAAACCAGATGTACCTCTGTCATTCCTGTGACCTCTGTGGCAAGATGAACAGCTAGGCTGATACATTTATTGATCAGAGAAAGAAGCAGTCCATGGGAAATAAACTATAGATCCCTTGCTGTGAAATTGAAGATTTAACATCTGTCCCATGCAGATGGTAATTAATCTTGAATATGTAATGCCCACAATTGGTTGGTTGACAACATTACTTTCTTAATCTGGGAGCATGGGTAAACAAATGTATTGGATTGCTCTGTGGGTAACATTTTATTAATGTGTTATAATTGCATATGCAGCCCATAAATCAGATAGATTTCTCATCTACATTGCTAATTGTGTTTATTATTGGAAATGCTTCTCATGTTGCTCGGTATTCACTAACTGGTTGATTTCCCTCTGTTGCAAACCCACACCCTTATAGGAATTGAAATCTTTACTGCTGCAAATATTTTAGGAACTATTATATATTCTTCCAATCTAATTGCCAGGTAGCTAGATGCATATAAAGATATCCTGAGTATTACTTTTGATTTTATTTTATAGCATCTTCAATTATGAAATAAATTTTATCGTCTAGATGTATATGGATGAGGAAATGTTAATTGGATGGTTTTGTATCCTATTCTGCTCTCTTACTTCTTTACTCTTTGCACCTCTACATTTCAACTTTTCATTCCAAAAATGAATGATTCCCCTTACCCATAGCTTCCTCTAAGGATTTATTCAGTGGTTTTCTGCAGATAAATCTATCTCCTTGACAGGATCCTACCAATTCCAAATCTTAATTTCTCCGTTGTTCTTATACATGTAGTTTACTGTAACTAGAACAGCTACTCATGTAAAAATATGTTGGATTTGCTGAAATTAAGTTTGTAGTTGCAGCAAAAATCTTTGAGAATCAGGGATGCTTACAATAACTGAATCTGTGTCTCAAAAATTACCCGTAGGAGGGGAATTTTAGAAACATCACTTGAACCTGGTTAGACTTGGAGGTTTCAAGATATAAGTATCTAATATGAATGACATGCTGGTTTAGGAATATAAGGATTCATCTGTCTATTTAGAACCCAGCAATAAACTGGTAACTCCTTCTCTGATGTATGACATTAGCCTAGGGGAACCAGATAGTTTGTGCCAAATAAATGCTTAGAGCCGTGATGGCACATCATGGTATTTGAATTAAATCTCAACTCTCACATTCCAGTGTAGGATGATTAACATTGTGGTGTAAGGGGAAGAAAGAACTTTCCTTCTTGAGTTGTGTAGGCAGTGTTTCTCACCACTCTTTTCTTCTCTGTACTGGCACAGAGTGGGCTTTATCTCATATTTCTGCCTTCACTACAAACAGCATCAAAACCCAATCCAACAACAATAATTAATTTCATCTTGGCCTGTGAACAGACACCAACAGATGTCTGCAGTTTTTGATTTTCTGTCGTAAGTTAAAACCCCTTGAAGTCAATGGGAAGACTGACATTTACTTTAATGGGCTCCAAATCAAGCTTTTAGTCACTCACGAATGAGAGGTTGATTTAAACTGGCCACTTGTTAATGGAAAAGCTTTCATTTGCTGCAGTACTTTGAATGAAGCTGTTCCCTGAAACATTTGCTCCTCATTTTCCTAGAGGAATGTGTAGGTTGTAGAGGCTGGTGTTACATCTCGTCTAACACAGAATTTGCAGTGCCTCCACATCTGTATTATTCTGACTTTGAAGGGTAAGTTTTTGATAGAAATTAGGAGCTGATGGCTTTTGTTGTGGGTATTTCCAAACATAAAGACTGTACTTAGATGGTTTTGAAATACTCTGAATTGAGTCATCAATCTTTTGAGTGAATCTTGAAGTAAAGTTTGCCCTGGATTCTAACAGTCTACAACTTTTAAAATTTATATTCCAGCTGTAGCAATCAGCATTAAACATGTCTGTAAGTTTCCTAGACTACATGATTTTTTTTGTAGAGTAGACAAAATATCAGCATGAACCGTGAAATGAAATCAGCCCCATTATGCAATGTTCTCTAGTCTTGTATTTCAACTGATGGGGAATTTCTAGTTTGTGGAAAGAGAAGATGCCACTACATAATTCTGATAACATAAAATTAAGGAATCAAAATCTAATAACCAAAATATGTAGAAGAAAAAAATGTTTCTACAGCTACTAAATCGCTCTAGCAGCATAAGTACCACTGGAATTGTAGAATTATTCTTCAGCAGTGAAGCTAAAATTCCCCACTGGACATTTTGGTTCCATTATTTTGGTAACAAAACTACTCTCATCTTCTTTTTTTTTGAGTACTCCTTATGTTGTCATTTCTTGTAAAAATGTATTGTATGAAAACAAAAGTGTTTTTCTTTCCCCCAATCACCTGACCATTCCTGTTGGAAAAAGCTGCACGTATGTATCTGTGCATAAGGAAGTGAATCCCTCTAATTTTCATGGTTGTATTAACTTAATTTTTTTTTAAATTTACTATCTCTGAGCACTTCTGCTAATAAAATTCAACAACAAAAATGTCTAAAGAGGGTGATCATGAAAAGAGGTGTGGATAAGGCCAAAAATATTTGGTTCCAGTGTTAGAATAAATGCTTGGCAATGAATGCTAAATTCTTTTGCAAAGGTTAGGATTTACTGTGGACAATTTATTATGGAAAATGTAGCATCTTCTAAATCCAAAGCATTGCTTGCTCATGTGAATTTCTTTCTCTGTCCATATCTTCATAACTATTATACATTTAAAAAAAAAAAAAAGCCACATCCAAATTTATAATTTTCATTCCTGATCATGAGAATTGGATTGTCAGCAAATATCCAGAATATTACATTCATTATTTCAGTATTTGAACCGTAACTAACTGTATATCCCTCTGTCTTTTCCTTATTGATATCTATTGCTTATTGTAGCTAATTTTGAAGCAAGGTCCTTGGGGTAGGAACCTGTCTTTGTTTGTCTGTAAAATGCTGTGAAGCCATGGGAATAATATGTTGTCTTTCACAGTAGTTGACCTTTGATATATCAGATGAAGGTCAAAATCTCCCATAACGTGGCAATGTCTGAGATCCTAGACCTGACAATTACTATTTCAGAGGTTATTCCTCTCCAGCATCACACTAAATTAGCACATGAACAAGCAGAGAATTTGGAGAAACTTTAACTTCCTCATCTCTGCCCCCATACAAACTATGATGACAGCTCTGCAGACTAATATAATTTTTCACTATGTGCAGAAAAATATGATTCCTTGCCCAAAATATATCTCAGAAATCCCACAGCTTTGTTTATGTTTTTTTTATATGATATAGAAGGAATGATCAGTGGGACCGAGAAGAGCATGCTTTGGGGTAATAATTAAAGCACAGACATAGTCATGCTGCTTTGCCTCCTGGCTCTTTGGTGCATGTTTTCCAGTTTTAGAAAGCTAAAGTGAGCTGAGCTCCAGCTAGGCTGACTTACTGGCCTGGATGTCAACACTAGATTCACATCCAGACTTTCTCACCAGAACACAGTTCAGCTTGTGGAGCACTGTCAGACACTGCTTTCACCTGAGCTCTGGAGCACTTTAGCATTACCCATGGCAGTCTTTCCAGAGTCTAGAAAAATAGAAACTGGTCCTCAAGTAAATGGTAACATTTGCACAAGGAGCCTTTAAGTAAGAAATGAAGTCAGACTGAAGGACAATGGTGTTACTATCTGTGGCAAGGATAGTGGTGCTCAGCACTGTTCCTGAAGTCCAACTATTCCATCTAGAAACTTATCAGATATCTAGATTCTATTATTTACTACCATGAGAAGATAGCACCTCTGGAAATTGTAATAAAAACAAACAAACAAACAAACAAACAAACAAACAAACAAACAAACAAACAAATATCCCCCCCCCCCCTTCCCAGTTTTAATTCTGAAATATTGAACCTAAGATGAGGCATGAGGAATACTCCCATCTGTGATTTCCAAGTACATACATTCAAGGAGATTTAGGAATTTTCTTCTCTGGAATTTCTTGGGATATTAAGAAAGTAGCAAGATTCAAAGCATTAGAGTATGCATTTCTCTCTGCAGACAGAGTGAAAAAAAGACATAATAACTATGATGTAAGTGCCACAGGCAAAACTCTTGGTGATGTTAAGTTGGCATTAAGCCAATGATTTGAGCAGAGCTTTTCAGTTCACAACAGTATGGCTTGGAATAGACAAGTTACTGTAAATACTTTCTGTTTTACCTATTACAGGAATAAACAGTCACATATTGCTTCCCATTTGTTCTGAATTTTCTTTCTAAATCTGCACTATACATGTGTACAGTAAAGTAGAAGAAGGTAATACAATTTATTCTTCAGAATTTGCTTTCCCATTTCCTTCAATCTTGGCCTCATTATCTTATGGAGACTAGAGCTTTTCTAGCATTTACTCGAACCAAGAAGAATCTATTTGCAATGCCTTTGCCCCCAGAATTCTCTTAGCAATAATTTTAGAGGTTTATGCAAAGCCCACACTCCCCTTCTCTATGGTCCTTTATGTAGACAGTTTCATCAGCAGGACAGTCAGTCCTTGCACATAAAAAACTGAGGCATCAGCCAGCAGAAGCAGAGTCTAGAAGTGGAGTAGTACTTCATGAATCATGAAAATATGGAAAACAGTGACATTATCCTATGAATTCAATGAGAATATATGTTTTATTTCAGCTAAAAATCCTAAATTTGCTCTAGTGTCAATATAGACAAGTGGGCTGCTGTGAAAATAGGAGTTCCTGGCTGAGTTAGGCTCCTAAAATAGGTAGATTGGATTTTAAGTTGCCTTCACTGACTGTTGTCTTTCTTGTACTTTCTTTTTTTCATCCAAGAAGTCTGTATCCAATGTCATGACTATTTCAATGCATTAAATCAGTGTGTATTGGAATTTACATTTATTGCCAGTACTTTCTGTCTTCAGTAATGGCTTGCTTGCTTGCTTGCATGTATGTTTTGTTTTGTAAGAATTAAGGAAAGGCAAGCTGGCCTGTATCAGGAATAGTGTGGCCAGCAGGACCAGGGCAGTGACTGTGCCCCTGTACTGGGCACTGGTGAGGTCACTCCTCAAAACATATGCTCAGTTCTGGGCTTCTCACTACAAGAAAGACATTAAAGTGCTGGAATGTGTCCAGAGAAGGACAACAGAACTGGGGAAGGGTTTGCAGCACAAGTCTAATGAGGAGCAGCTGGGACAGCTGGAGAAAAAAAGACTGGGGAGACCTTATCACTACCAGAAAGGCAGTTATAGGAGGTAGGGGTCTGTCTCTTCTAAGCAACAAGCAAAAGGAAATGCACAAAGGGAGGTGTAAATTGAATATTAGGAAAAATTTCTTCATGGAAAGAGTGGTCAGGCATTGGAACAGGCTGCCCAGGGAAGTGGTTGATTCACCATCCCTGGTCATATTTAAAAGACATATAGTGGTGGTACTTAGGGACGTGGTTTAGTGGTAGATGTGGCAGTATTAGGTTAGGCTTGCCCTTAAATATCTTTTCCAACCCAAGCAATTGTATGATCCTACAAAAAGTCATTTGAAAGTCCTGCAAAGTGCAGTATTTATGCATTTTTACAGTGTTCCTCTCGTACTGTGCTCAAGAAAAATGTCTCATGCAGCAACGCTCATTGAGTATTGTTATAGATGGGGAAGCAATCTATAATGAGTAAGGCAAGGATGTTACTAAAGCCTTGCAGAACTAACCTGTTTCATAACACAATTGCTCCCTCTTGCAAAAAGACACAAACTAGGGAGACCAATTTGCTGTTTGTTTTTCTTCCTCCCACACAAAAAAATCCCCTTATTTTTCCTGCTTCCAGCATTGAAAGAATATTGCTGACCTCAATGTGCTGAATTGTGTATTTCATATTCTTGAAGTGCCCAGAAAGAGAACATTCTTCTGTAAACAAACATGAAACAACCTGCCTGAGACCGCTGCCCTCCTCCGAAGCAAAGCAGATGTGCTCTAATGAGCACTCTTCCAGTACATCTTTCTGCATATTCTCAATATTTCAGATGTAGATTTTCAAATGAGACATCCAAGGCAATATGCTGAAAAATAAACCAATGTGTTACAATGTTTTGTATATTGAAATTGTGATAGAAGATCAGATGGACATAAGTACTGTACAGTAAACGACTTGAATTAAAACACATGTCAATAAAGATAGTAATTCTGAATCATATATCTTCAAAATATTTATAAAGGCTGTATAACAATGTTTGCAGTCATGGCAATTCAACCTTGGTCAACAAAAAAAGTTATCAAAATGAAATGTGAATCTGGCCAGTGTATGGCCTATAATTCAGAAAATAAATGTGCAGGATGCATGAAGCTATTCATGGCAGAGTGCTGCAAAGGGTTTGACCAGCAGCAAGAGAAATGCTTGCTGGAAGCCATTCCGCATGAAAAAAGGTTCTATGACACGACAGCCTGACATTACCAATATATCAGGAGCTCGGTGGAATTAAATGACTTTACCCTGCAAGAGGTGCCAGGCTGCCCATTCGTGAAGTGTTTTGGTGTCTCAGGCAGTGCGAATAAAACGAAAAAGCCTTTTTTTACGTTAATGAGCAATTCACTCTGTGTCAAAGAATTCCACCTAGTTCTTGGGCAATACACTCATTGCCAAAGAACACCATGTTTTTTCTGGGAATGCATGCTTAGAAGGGAAAAAAGAGCCCAAAACCAAATCTGTCAAAAAAGTGTATGTAAGTGTTGATCTAATGGCAGCCAGTATAAATGTACAGTCTGTATACAGAAAGTTTCCAGAGGTGTGTAGGTCATTGTTTGTTTGTTCCACTTTTCAAAACTAGTCAATTTTTAATTTTGTCTGATTAATTAACTGTTCATTGTCTAATGAATACAACTGGCTTTATCACCAAAGGAAAGCTCCCTTTTGTTCTTTATGAGCAGAAAGGTGAAGTTGGAAGACTGGATAATTAAAGAAATATGATCTGATTTGGATTCATCCCAACATGGTGACTGGAAATGATCATTACTTGGTACCTATTCATGAGTTATAAAAATAAATATTTGAAAGTGCTCTGGAAGCATTTATGATCTGTATACATGTGTATGTGATATGCATGTATCTCAATAGTCAGACAAAATTAAAATTAAGTGATCTAAATCTGAACAAATCTGAGGGCAGTTGAGGATTAACTAAGGATGCCCAATGGAACGGTATCAAACTTATAATATCACTATCCTGATATTACAAGCTAGTTAAGATGAGAAGCTTTTAGATTTGACACCAGGATAAGAATATTGCAAAATTTAGAACTGAAGCTGCCACTGCGCCAGAACTACTTGGCCACAGCGAGGAAAATTAAATTTTATAATTCCCATATTCTGTACATTTTTGATAATGTTAATTTAAGGCAGATCAATAATCAGAGAAGAAACTCATGGTACTGTAAGGAGCTATTTTGGTAGCCTGAAAAACCTCCCCTCCTTTTACATATTTCAACACAGTTCAGAAAATAAACATTTAATCCCTGTGCTTTCTTAGAAAAAAAAAAAAAAGCAAAAAGGCCTAAAAATTAAATTATAAGAATCTACTCAATAGTGCCTCAAGGTAAGCAAAAAGGTTCTTACTGACTCTGAAGGCCTTGGATCAGGAGAAAAGATTTTGTATGGGATCAAAAATTTAAATATTTCACTTGTTTCATGTCTGAATGAACATGAATCCTGGGTATCCTGCATCAGGAAGAGTGTGGCCTGTGTCAGAAAGAGTGTGACCAGCAGGATGAGGGAAGTGATCCTCCCGCTTTACTTGGCCCTAGTGAGGCACATCTGGAGTGCTGTGTCCAGTTCTGGGCTCCTCAGTACAGGAAAGATGAGGCAGTTCTGGAAGTGGTTCGGTGAAGTGCCATTGCAAAGATGATTTGGGGTCTGGAGCATCTCTTATGAGGAGAGACTGTGGGAGCTGGGCCTGTTTAGTCTGAGAAGAGAGGGGATCTCATTAATGCATAAAAATGTCTCGAAGGCAGGTGCCAAGAGGATCCTGCCAGGCCCTTTTCAGTGGTGCCCAGCAACAGGGTGAATTACTAAAACAACACAGGAAGTTCCACCTACCCATGAGGAAGAACTTCTTTACATTGAGTGTGGCAGAGCACTGGAACAGGCTGCCCAAAGAGGTCATAGAGTTCCCCTCCCTGAAGATGTTCCAAACCCATCTGGACATGTTCCTGTGTAACTTGCTTTAACCTTGTCTTGGATCTCCAGAGGTCTCTTCCAACCCTAACAATTCCATGATTCTGTGATTCTGTGAATGAGACTGGTTACAGCCCATTTATGTCAGCATAGCATGCACACAATGAAGTGGTAGTCTTCTCACATAGAATAAGACTCCTGTTCTTCATATATTTTGTGTATATGCTGATGACATTGTTTTTTACACATGAGGTTATCTTCTTAAAACTGGAGATGATATAAGAGAAAGATCTGACATGATTTTACATACTTCAAAGGCAAAAAGACATTCTCAAGAAGGAGTTCAGGAAAAGTTTAAATGGAAAGATTCAAATTATTCCATTTCAGACAAATACTAGTGAAGGACAATGCAGAGCTGGTGCCAAAATCCAGAGCTTGTGGTCAAAGTGAAATGTCCTGAATAGAACTGAAATAACAAAATTACCAAACTGAATTCAAACCAACTCTGGCATATGGGTTATATTAGAGGAAAGGGAGGCTTGATAGAGAAGGTTGATGAGTTAATGATTGCTGGTCACTCCAATACTCTGAGCTCATTTGAATGCAGTTTGGCACACAGCTGAAGATGACCTACCTTGCCTTAGTGACTGCAGTGGCTTCCTGCTAAGCATAACAGAATGAAATATCAAAGATGAAATAAGGCAATTTTTTGGATTCATATCAGAACACAGCATGACGATCAGAGAACTGGCATCTGAGTTCTTTGCCCTGAATAATCTAATTAATTTTTCTTGGTTTTTCTAATTCAAAGTGTAACTCTGCCATAAGTTTTCCTATTTCCTGTTTTAGTCAATAGCACTCTATCCAGATCATAACAATGTGTTCTCTTTACTGCAATATGTTAAAGGATGAAATTACTGAATTTCATTGTCTTTTGAAAGCAAGTAGAATAAATGCCTTGTGTCACTTGACAATATTATATGAATTAAGAAACTAATTTTTTTTACAGAGAGTAAGTTGCATTACAATTTTCTGTGCATCTGACAACAAAAGAAAGTATTATTTTAAAGATATGTAATCCAATACTGATTAAAAAATAAAAATATTTAGAGGCATATTTAATCAGATTCAGTTTCTCTTTTTAAAAATATATATATATGTATAGATTTAATTTTAGGATATTACATAGTATTCAGTATAGACCTGATCATGAAGCAAGACAATTCAGCCTGTAAATTTTACCTTTTCACTTTAAAAGAAGCTTACTGGCTGCGTTTGAACAGCTCATTTTATATTCATCCAGCCAAAAGTAATTTTACAACATGCAGTGATGAGAAGATTAAGTCATTTGTCCTAGTTAGTGCATGGTGCACTCTATTCTAGGGGAATAAAATCTTTGGCAAGCTGAGCAACATGATTTCTTTAGCCACCTTCGTTTCTTCTTCTATCAGAGAATCTGAATATGTCACAGCAGGAATATTCCCACTCCTACAAACTTCTACATCCACAATGGATTTTTATGTTGCTTAGAGAAACTGCTGGACATGTAAGAGAAAATCTGATACTTTTCCTAAATAACTCTGGTGCCATTGGTAAATGTAAGTCACATATTCTTTGCTGTCTCATTTATGAAGGAAATACTAGGTGCAAAGACACAAATCTGGCTTGCAAGGCCAAGCATGCATACATCTCCAATTAAAATTCATTTCAGTCATGGTGTGAGTTAAAATCCATTTCATCCAAGACAGAAGCTATTCTGGCCACAGAAGGAAAGAAGGAGGCAGTTGAGATGTTAAAGTGGTGGCACAGCAGCTGGAGAGTGTCCCACCTTGTGACATGTGGTGCAAGCCACTTGCCTCATGAGACACTCGGTATTCCACCCTCTAAAACTGTGCAGATATCAAAAGTACAATTTGGGAATTGAGGCCACCTAAAGAAAAGAAGAATTAAGAGCTTGAATATGTTTAGGCATGGAAGAAATATGACCCTCCCTTATGCATTTTTTGAGTTGCATATGGTAGTCATGGAGCATTTCAGTTGTTAAAATAAAACTTGGAGAACTGTCTTGATTTGTGTTGTCCAAGAGCACAAGAAGAAAAGTGTTAATGGGTGACCATGGATTTCAGAAATAATTTTAAGTAGTTTCAAGTCCTTCTCAGCCATTTCTGTTTTGTTCCTGCTCTGTTATTTCAAGTTCTGCATTTTTGGTTGATTTTTTTTGTGGGTTTTGAGATTTTTTGGGGGGGGGAGGTTAGGCTGGGATTTGTTTCTTTGTTTGGATTGGGTTGTGTTGGTTTTTTGTGTTTGATTTTTTTTT
>VZRX01011030.1:19084-97199 GCA_013398075.1 Notiomystis cincta
TTTTTTTTTTTTGTTTTGTTTTTTTTTTTTTTTTGGCTGCAGAAATTCAGCCTTTTAGTTTTTTTTTTTTTGTCTGTCTATTTCTGTTGTTTTGTTTGTTTTGATTGGTTGTTTTTTGTTTATATTATCATTATTATGATTATCTCATGACCATGAATCTGAACAGTAAGGAAGTTTGGATGTTATTGTGACACTGCAGTTGTGCACTACTCAGACTCCTTTGTTTGCTGGAAGGCACAGATAAAAATGCAAGTGTGTTGACAAGCCTGTAGTTGTTGAAGCAACTTACCATGGATTCAGTGGTGGGGCTAAACTGGTGCAGAACTTCCGTGGAAGTTCACAGGGGACTCTGTGAGGTTCCCAGCACCTTCTTGGGGCTTAGTGAGGGTGACCAGCAACAGTGTACATGAACACTACCCACCTCTTTCAGCTATGCTTTTTGTTCTTTTCTAAGTGACAGTAACTGAAAGCCTATGTATGGAATTTAAAGTGTTATCTCACTCTCTCTCTTTCCATTCTTTTCAACTATTAACTTTTGAAAACTATTAGCCAATAAAATATTGGCAGGATGTTGGAACTCTTCAGTTTCATAAGCATCAGTAAAATACTGTTTTTAATAAACTCCATAGAAGTTCTGCAAAAATTACCTGCAGATTTGTCTGCCTTTTATAGAATACATTAACGTCTATCACTTTGTGTGTACTCATTAAAATTTTATAGAACAGCTATTGCAAAAAGCTCTTTAAATCATTGCAAGATGTCTGGTTATTTTATGTTGATTCACTAAATATAATTTTAGTGTAAAAAAAGTGTAGTTCATTGCTGAATATTTCAGTCAAAGTAGCAGATCTATAAAACACACTTTGAGACAGCAAGAGTTATTACTCCAATAATATTTTCCTTTACGTAATTGTTTTGTATATGCAGTAAATGCTGTTATGTGTAGTACTTTGGAGGTCTTAACCAGGTAGCTATCTGGGTTATGGCTGATGATAATGAACAAGCTGTAAAATAATGGTAAGAAGCCAAAAAACGATAGAAAAGACATAGAAAACTTTTAGTAGGATTCAAGTAAGTCGAGTTCTTAATTTCAGTTCCCTTTGGATGAGACTTTGAGCAGCCTGGTCTACTGGAGGATGCCCCCACCCAGGGCAGGGAGGGAGTTGGAACGAGATGATCTTTAAGGTCCCTTCCAAGTAATTCTATAATTGAAATCTGTATGCAGTGTGTTTCCTCTGTTAATTATGTAGGGTGATGAATAATTGCTCCTACAGCTTTTCTTGCCCTTTGAGATTTCTAATTCCTTTCTCTGGAAACAGAGGAGGGTTGGAAAAAGAACACAGCTCATATTTAATTGCATTTTCCATTGGGATTATGGTATTTGTGGTCTTTTCCTCTCTGACTTTTTATGTATCCCTATCTCTTTACTGCTTATATTGAAGTAAAGGAATAAAGATCTCCTTATTTTATATGAAGTTCCAAAAGAAATGTTAAATAACTCTACCATGAGATGTTAATACATATCATAGTATAGACAAAATAGTCAAGTCCTTATTGTTAATTTACTATACAGCATGACTTGCTGTGGAATAGCTAGAAGTCAAAGAGAGACAGGAAAAAAGTCCTCTCTTGAAGTTCATGGAGTTCATTATCCTTTCTAAATATTGCCTATGCATATTTATTGACCTAATCAAGTCACTGGTGTAAGAAATGGCAATATTTGTGGCACAGAAGTTCTTAACTCCTCAGCTAATTCTAGCCTTTAATATGCAGGGGAAGATATGTCTGCTGCCCCTTAGAGTTTGAATTAATGTGTATTAAGCACAAGCTGATTAACATTCTGAACTGTAGCATAAGCAGCCAAATGTCGTACAGCGCAGCTTCATCTGACTGTGGAATTCTTAAGTATTCTTAAGTTAAACCTCAGGGAAAATATTAAAAATAAACAAGATCACTAATAAAGATCAAAATCCATGTGTTTGTATCTCTACTGTTAAATTATTAAATAAAATTTTGACAGGAAAATTTTGTCTTCCTTTTGGATCTTGAAGCTATTCACCTGGCTGAAAGGAAATACTACAAGCTCTATGTACTAACATAGCTCAGAAGAAGATTACATTAGTCCAAAAAGTTTGACAAAGACTTGATACAGGAAGTCAGTTACATTGTGAAAATCACTTGCTAATGACTACTTGAAGTAGTAGAACACAGCCAAATGGAACTCCTCATCAATATGTTTCAATGTTAAGAACATAAAAAAACCCTCAAGACTTTGGCCCATCATTAAAAAAATGCTGAGGTTCCTCTTCTTGAATACCTTCACTGGATGTTGCTCACAGTATGTGGGTCCTAAAGGCAGTTATTAAAGTCCAGGTAAATAATTGAGATTAATATTCCTTCATGGTCTTTAAAGATATCTGAACCACAGGGACCTAAACTTACCTGGAAGTGAAGCCAAATGAATCTGTACTAAGTATCTCTAGGCATTATCTACAGAAGCAACCACAGCTGTGAAATCTCATTTAAAGATACAGCCTTTCAAGCCTAGATCTGATTCATGTCTAACTGCCCTTTGATGGAGCAATCATTAAACTGAGTCCCACTAATTTCTGAGGAAATAATTTTATCCTGAAATAAATTATTCTAACAATGCTACAGTTCACTATTAGAAATGCTGCACTTAGAAAAACATGCATTTGTGTAAGCTGATCATTATTTTTCTAATATTTGGATAAAAAAGAATATTTGATATATACTGTCACACTTTTCCACCTGTTTCTGTGAAGAAATAGCATCATAATATTATCCCAGCTTGTATAAGAGTACAACTGACAAGTTTTTCATGCCTTTACCCATCAAAAAGAAGAGATTCAATTTGACCTACAGAAGTTCTTCACCCTGCTGTCAACTGTTGAGTTACTACTTTTTGTCTGATTTTTTTTTCTCTTTCTAACCCTTCTAAAGTTGCATTTGCTACCTTGATGAACCTTCATTGTGTAAAGGAGGTGAGAGGAGGTCTCACGATTTCAGCAGGACTTCTCATCCCTGTCAGTCTGAAACTCACGCGGGAAACACACAAAAGAGTAACCTTAGCATTCAATGTGAAAATCTTGATAAGTCTTGAAGTTCTAGCTTGATAAGCTTTTTTTTTTTTATTTTGACAACTGAAAAAATAAAATATAGAGCAAATTAATGTTTGAAAACTTCAAGAATTCTGTTGGGTCAGATGTCATCCAGATGACAGAAATAATTTTTAGTGGTAAGAATAACAGTCTGTGTTAGGTATTTAAATATTTGTTTCAGTGGCCCAGAAAGATTAAGGTACTAGGGATTGTCGTGGAAGAATAGCAACATGGAGAAACTGAGAAAACAGCAAGATGGGATCTTCGGGAAATATACTAAATGAAAAAAAACCCAACCATTTTCAGTTTTTGAAAGATCTAAAGCACTACTTTCTATTTAATATAACTGATAAACTAATACCAAAAGCTAAATTAATAAATAACTAGCAGTTTCTGCTATTTCTTCTTTACAATATAAAATTTGCATAAACAGTACTTAGTTTTTATCATACCCATTCTATGTTGACAAGTGCCATCCCATTTCTTTACAATATGACAAGAAAAAAGGCCTCTGATTTTGATCTAAGTCTTCCCTACCTTGAATAACTAATTCCTGTAACAATTCCCAGCTATTTGCTGCCAGTTCAGACTCATTCTTGGTTTCCCAGCGCTCCCTCTTCTCCCTGGTGATTTACTCGAGCAGACTCCACAGGGTCAGTTGTGTCAGCTCCAGGACACATGGACCAGCTGACACATCCATGTCCAGCTGACACATGGACATGCAGACACTGCAGTGCTCAGCTGCAGTTTCTCTTCACAGACCAAGGTGTTGCATTCACCTGTGGCAGTACTGCCTGCTCCTTTGTCTGCTCTTCCTGTCGACTCATCATGCTGACCACCAGAACCATAAGTTCTGGAAAACCCCCACATATGCAACTGAAATCCACTTACTCAGCCACATAGAAAAAGTAATTCTTGCCTCTGGCAACAAGCTGAACTCTTGCCTTTTTATAACCACTATCTGGTCAAAATAGATCATTTCAATTCATGTACCTGTGTTTCCTGGTTAACTTCTTTTGGGTTGGGCTGTTGGATGTTGTTCATTGTAAGTAAGAAACGAGTTGATTATAAAGGAAAACAGTCCATATGATAGATGGTGGGGAGGTAACTGGAGAAAAACAGAAGGTATCAACCATGGTTACAGGCAAATAGTGAAGTCTGTCTTCTGGAGGAAAAGCTGGAGAAAATAGAGTGTGATAAGGAGAAATGAGAAAAGCAGAATTTTCACCAGAGTTCCTACTGATCAACATTTGTCCTTTAAGAAAATTTATTTTATTAAACAGTACAAATTTCAATTTAGAAGATCCTTAGAACTAGATTCACGTTACAGACTTCCCTTCACTGTGTTTTTTTTTTCATCCTGTGTGTTATCCTCCAATGCAAATTCCAGATAGATGGTAAACTCGCTGAGGTAAGGGCTGCTCCTCCTGGTCTGTGCATTTTTGTACCCCAAATTCTCCTTCCATTGGGAATTTGGGACAGGCATAAGTCCGGAGTTGCAGCTAAAATGTTGACAATTCCTTAAAGAGGGTGAAAATTTTGTCTCCCTCTGGATGATGTTTCAAGGGCTGGGATTAGAGAGTGTACTGATGGACTGTCTGTCCTCTGACCCTTCTCCAATCTCACTGTTGTCACCTGTGGGTTATTTGTGGGTTACTGTTCACACTGCATAAAGGCAACTTAAGCTGTTCATCTCTGTAGGCTCTTTCACCTTTCTGGTAGGAGACATAAAAGCTCTTGTAGAAAAATAAGAGATGTTGCTTCTACCCATAAATTTTTGATATTAGATGCTGCAGAGCTTCTTTTGAACTACATGAACTTTGAATCAGTCTAGCACAATGAGTTTCTCTGATTTATAGAAATATGCTGGTATCCAAGGCAAATAGACAGGAATATGCCAATTCAGATGCAACATGCCTGTTAGAGCCCACACAAAAAGAAAGTATCTTGAGCATAGGAGAGTGGGCCTGATTTTTTTTCCACCAGTTGCCACCCGATTGCAATGCTGGATGCAGGTCTGCACTCACTGTGCCAGCCAAACCAGTCCCTCCTGCTCACACTGGATTGAGAAATGTGATGTTAGATTAAACACTTCACAAGAGGCAGAATCTGCTACATAAAGGTTTAATGAATTCCCAATTAAATCTAAATTTAAAGCTTTTTATTTATCCTGACCATGCTCAGAGGCTTAACAAAGCAGTTAAAATCATAATTCCTAAAGTAAACTTAAATAATTTCATTTGTGTTGCTTCTGAATCCTTAATTGAGCTCATTATACCTTTTTCTTCACACTTATCTCTTCCTCCTTAAATTTTTAATACTTAATTTGCCACCATTATTTAGTCACAATGAGGGACCAGTCAGGACATGTATATTTGTTAACAGCGGTGTTGATGCAACCCCAAAATACTCCCAAATTCCTCAAAATCTCCTATTCCTTCAGCTTGACATATTAAAAATATATTATTACTGGTTTCAATTTTATACTACTGGAACTTATCCTCTCTTACTTCTCTTCACAGTTTTTCTTGGTATGACACTAAAAATGCATTTAAGATGCAGATAAGGTTCTTAAGATTCTTAAACATCTATTTAGCCTGCAACTCAGCCCCATCTTCAGCAATAAAATACCATGCAGCTGGATAGACCTTGCTGCTGGCTTGCTACTAAACTAGCAACTGCTGCATGCTAAGTTACAGAAATCACAGTACTAATTCCTGCTTTGTTTTGTTTGCATTACACAGGTTGATATGGTAGACCTTTGTCTCAGTTTCATCAACTGAATTTCTTAGGCTGAACACTATTTATTTGGTAAAAGTGCTGTGGATGTACAGGAGCTTGGTTTGTCATTATGCGTGGTAAACACCTCAAAAGATTTTTTATTTTTTTAGTTTATTAGGGTTTTTTTAGGGTTTTGATTTTTGGTTGTTTGTTTTTTTGTTTTTTTTGTTTGGTTGGGGTTTTTGTTTATTTTGTTTTGGTTTTTTTGATTTTTTTTTTTTTTAAAGCTGAGATCTGCCAGATCTGAGTTTAACTGAGCCACCTCAGATATGCATATAACAGAGGCAGGCAGAAGTCAGCACACTGCCAACCTCCCTCCAACATCACCTTCAGCTATAGGTTAAGCACAGTAGGCCTGGGTTTGTCCTGTGTAAAATAAGACCTTAATTGAGATTTCTAAATTAAACACCAGTTTCCTTGGTGATAAACAGGCAGACCTGGTTGTGTTGACTATAGATGTCAAGTGGGATTTCTGTGCCATGTAAGTTTGGCCCATGTAAATTCCTAATATTAAGTCAATTAAATAATTTTTTTCCTTTTTTTGCAGCTATTGCCATCAATAGGAATAAGGAATACTTTGATGCTCTCAAAATTGTCACTTTTGGGTTTGTAAATGTAATGGGAATCATCTCTGAGCCCATTGTTGTATCCTACTGGACAAAGCTGCATGTACAATGGCCTTGCATCACATCAATTTATAGCTAACCCACTATCGATTTCAATAACTTGGTCCATTACAGCAAGTTTGTTTAACACACTCTTTTTGTCAGTAATTGCACTATTTAATATTTCATGTGATTGTCCAAGAGTAAAAGAGCAGAAAGCCACTTGAGGTATGGTTTAGCTACTTACCTCCTTTATTCTCCCTTCCTTTTCCTTGTGTCTCCTTGTTCCATGTCAAAAGATTAATTTATGGCAGACTCTGAGTCAGGTCTGGCTTGCTGATTTATTATTGAGCAGTGTTGAAATAAGACTGTCCATTGTGCATTTTCATCTTTGCGAATGACAAGCAGCTGCTGATTTTGTACTAAAATTCCTCATTTTCTGCAAGTCTGCAGTCACAATTATTTTAAAGTTCCTACCATAATTTGAATTTCTCTACATCACATCACCTCTTCTCAAATATGGTAAACTCTGATCTTAAATAATTTTCTTAATGTCAAGAGCTATGAGAACAGAGGTAAAAGACAAAAATATTTATAATTGTTAAAAATCCTATTATGCAAAATCAGATTTTAGTAGTAGTCTCTGCTTTAAGATATAGCTTAAGGAATTTAAACATATTTATGTAAAAATGTTATGTAAATCAGAGTTGAATTAAGGAATCTTTGTTTCCTATTTCCCACTGCCTCGGATTGTTAGTGTTATGTCTTGTTATATTTCAAGGGTGGTCCATTTTAAGCATACTATTCTTTGCTATGCAAAATCATGTTAGCCTTTATGCTTTTTATATATGCACATGTATGTACACAGGCAATTTTAATTTAAGCTAATGATCTGTGTTCTATGAACTTTGAAACACAGCAACAGGCAGCTGTAAATGATCCATATAACGTGGGCATAGATGACAGGCCTTTTCCTAACCTCAGAAACCAGCAGATGATATAATTTCTATTATATCAGTAAGATCAGTAAGACACTCCCCTCAGACACAAAAGTGCCATGTAAGAAAGGGCTGTGATGTATAAGAATCCTTGCATTGACTGCCTTTCCAAAGTGCCTGTGGATCCATCCTCAGTGAACATTTATATGAGAAGGTATAATGTACTCTTTTTCTCACATTTACCCAGTGAAGCACTTAAGTACTTAAAATAAGTAATCTAACTGAAATTAAAATATCTACACTGTGAAATTCCACAAGGATTTGAGAATGGATAAATTAACTAAATTATCTGTCTTTTTATATTACATCCATATTTTTGTGAGACTATGATATATTCACACATATAAGACAGGCTCAGGACACCATCTCTGGATTGCCTGATATACAATTTTGGCAAAGAAGCCTAGATTATGTAGACTATATAATAAGGGTCTGGAGTTCACAAGAAAGCACAAAACAAGCTCAGCCATCCTGTCTTACTAGCATTCTTTTGCCTTCTCATTTTTATAGAGTTCCTAGGGGCTTCTCCATAATAATGTTACTTTCACAACATTACTCATGCTACCATAGTACCTTTGAAGTAGTGTTAGCAGATATTTTTTTTTGTGTTGTTTTGTTAGGAAGAAGACCAGATTCAGAATAATAGACAGAATACAGTTTAATATTCTGCAAATGTTTGCAATTCACGGTTAAAGCTAGACATTAAACCATTTTTTTTGTATTAAGCTACACATTTTATTGCAATTTTGTGAGTGAATTAGTAAAGAAACAGATGGATATGATTTATGATATTCTGGTAATGCATGTTCTTTTCCCAGTGGATCTTAATGATTTGCATATATGCAGAAGAAAGAGACTAAGCCCCAGATCTTTTATTTTTTTAGTTAATTAAAAATCCTTCCTTTATATCCCTCAAGCTATATGGGTTACTGTGTTGTTCAATGAACAGATAGAATATCCTCAGTCTTAGTTCAACTGATTACTGGTTTTGAACTTGAATTAAATTCAGCTAAAAGATTCATTGCAACTGCTGTTTTCAGTAAGGCTGCTTCTCTTTAACGCTGTTCTACACTAATATTGAAGCAGAACTGACCTCCATCAGTCACTTGTAGACATAAGAATCTATGTGCATGATTCCTTCTTTACACTGACTCCACATCAGAGCCTATAAAAATTACAGAAAACAGAGCAACCACATAGGATCACCAAACTCAAACATGCACAAGATAAGGGGAAGAATTAGAATATGTAGTTTTGTGATAAATAATAATTCTGTTTTCCTGGAAGAAAAAAAGAAAGTAAGAACAAGGATAAAGAAAGAACAGACAGCTTTATTCTGTCAAGGTGGTGAGCCTTAAAGAAATTAGGGTAGAGAAAAAATTGGAAGAATCTAATTTATATAATTAACATATAAATAATATTAAATATTAATAACTGTGTGAAAGGAAAAAAAAAGGAAAAATAAAACTATAAATAATTGGGAGGATGAAGACAGGACAGTTGTGCTTGTCATCTTCAGAGGGAAATGAAGAACATATTTTGAGCCACTACAAGCCTCTGTGGGATTCAGCCTGTTTTTTCAATATGAGATTGACTGACTGAAAGGAATTTACTTATATAATACTGCATTCAGGAGATAAACAGGAGACATTAAATACCTACATAATAGAAGAAAAGGTTGAACAGAAACCACAGGAATAATGAAAACACCTACTGTGATATCCCACATGACAGATTTTTTTACATATTGAAAATTATTTAATGTCTTATGCACAAGACATGTTTATATCTAATCTATGGACTAAGACACTTGAGTATAAAGGCTCCCAATGCTTTTACCAGGCTCCAAGTATGGTTCTTAAGGTGCCTGCCTTTCAGAGTGGTATCAATGAAGAGTAGCATTATTTTAGATTTATATTAGAGTGAGAGAGGAGATGTTCTGAACAAATTTAATAAGGATAAACATGTGGTTCTATCAAGTCAATGACAATTTTGCATGAAATTTTCTCCATGAAAATATGATTAATGCTTGAAGTCTTACTTTGTTTTTCTGGTGTTTTGTTTTGTTTTGTTTTGTTTTCTTCTGTTGTAGGAAGAGAAAACTCCCTGAGTTTATGAAATAATAGATCTTTTTTTTACAAAGTCTTCAGTTTTATTAGTAGAAATAAAAGAAAAACAAAAACCAAAACAAAACCAAAACCACACCAAAACCAACCAAACAACAAAAAAACCCCAAACAAACAAACAAAAAAACCCCCCCCAAAACCCCCCAAAAATAACTTTTGCTCATATGTGTGTTTCATGATGTGGTGCAATTATACATGGTTTATAAATATAATAGACAATACAAAGAACCATTACAAACAGCTGCTTATTGTTATTTCAAGCAAATTTCCTGATCAGGGTCAGCAGGACAGATTGAGACAGGTGTTTCAAAAAGCACCTACCTCTTGAGCTTTTCAGAGATCATTAATTCACTTGAATACTGCACCAGCAACTTTATCAATATAAATTTTCTCTGCAAACATGTACTTTTTAAGATAATTAGTTTTTTATGAAAGAAGCAGTCATTTTCTACAGGAAGTCAGTAACCGTAAATCACCGGAGCTGCATATCAAGCATTAGTTCTTCCCACTTGCTCAGTCACCATATGGCACCACACACTGTGCTGAAAGATAATCACTTTATTGTTGGCTGGGTTTTTAATCAGCTACATCTCATACTGTTTTGTTAAACATTGCCTTGCAAATAAACCAGCCTCACAATACATTCTTGCCTTGGAAGAAAACATAAATAAGACCTCGTGAAACACAGGAAGATCTGCTCAAACTTGAAACCCAAAATTTAATCAATTGATCAGGCATGAAAAAATCAAATTCATTTTTTAAAGCACCACAAAGTTCCACCAAGTGGAACTGGGCTGGGAGTTGAGGAAACCACTGTGCAAGGTGTCTGTTTTCTAGCAGTAGTTTGCTGGCTGAATTAAGCTTGACAGCTGCTGTCAGACTGTAATCTGCCCTGCATTGAGCTTGAGCAGCTAATGGGGTGCTGGGGTCCACCCACACTGCAAATGTGCACAACCAGTGATTTTATACAGTGATCACTCCTGCACTTCTCTTCGGCTTTGTTCCTACAAACAGAAACTCCCACAGAATCTTCCTGGGTGTTCTTTAGGTAGAGGTCTTTGCTTTTGGTTTTATATTGTGAGAGCTCCAACAGGAGCTCTCTGGCTACTCTGGCTCAAGTGCTCTGCAACTTTGAATAGATCTGCATTCATAGGGACTGTATTTGGTTTGCACAGCAAGGTTTTGGTAGCAGCAGGAGAGAGGGGAGGGAGGAAACTGCTGCACAGCAGCAACCACAGTCAGAAAGAGTGGGAACGTGTGAGAGCCACAGCCCCACAGACCCCAGGCGGTGAAGAAGGAGGGGTAGGAGGTGCAGATTCCCCTGCAGCTTGTAGTAAAGACCATGGTGAGGCAGCTGTGCTCCTGCAGCCCTTGGAGATCTGTGGTGCAGCAGACCACACACCAGAGCAGGTGGATGCCTGGAGGATGCTGTGAGCCTGTGGGAAGCCTGAGCTGAAGCAATTCCCTGAAGAACCTGTGGACCCATGGTGAGAGGAGAAGTTGTGACCTTATGAGGGACCTATGCTGGAGCAGCCTATTCCTGAAAGACTGCACCCCATGAGAAGGGACACACCCTGGAGCAATTCCTCCAGAACTCCAGCCCGTGGGAAAGACTTGTGTTGGAGGAGCACAGTCATGGAGCACTGTCTGTATGGGCCATTCACTTAAGAGTTGGACTTCATGATCCTTGTTGATCTCCTCCATATCAGAATATTCTGTGATTTTGTGGGATGTACTCCCTGCTCCAGCAGGGAAAGAGTGTAAGAGTCCTCCTGCTGAGGAGGAAAGAGGAGAGGCAGCATGTGATGAACTGACTACAACACCCATTACCTGTCTCCCTGTGCCTCTATAGAGGAAGATATAGAGAAAAAAATTACTGAAGTTGAGTCTGGAGAGAGTGATGAGTGGTGGAAGATTTTTTAGGATTTGGCTTTATTTCTCATTATCCTACTCTGATTTGATTGGCAATAAATTCAGTTAATTTCCATGAGTTTGTTCTGCCCATGAGAGTAACTGGCTAGTGATCTCTCCCTGTTTTTGTCTCGACCTACAAATCTTATATTTTCTCTCCCAATTCAGCTGAGGAATGAAGTGATAGAATAGCTTGGTGGTCACCTGGCATCCATCCAGGGTCAACCCACTAAAGAGATGAAAAAGGAAAATTAATTTATATGCACAGCAAGAGAAAAAACCCTACCTAAAACAAAGTTTCTTAGTCTATGACAAGTTTCCTAGGAGAAGTAAATAAAGAGCCATTCCTCTGAAACAACTACAAATATACAATAGCAACAGCCTGAGATAAAAGAGAAAAATTAAAGGATCTTTGTATTTCTAATTTACAGAAAATGACATACAATTTACAGAATATTATGGTTAAGTAGTCAAATGCTGACATTAATATTAGGAGTGCAACCTTCTCAATAGCCTTTTGCATATGAATTGTGATACTACCCCCTTTGGGACTGTTGGAATCCCCAGACAGCCTCCTTTCTCTCATTTCCTGAATGCAGAATAAGATTGTTCCTTGGGGGGCTGCCAGTGGGGAGGGGAGTGGGGGGACAGTGGTGAGGAGGAACAGTTCCTGACTGTCTGAGGAATTTCTGACTCTCCTGGGATGGAACATGCTCAGCATGGATATGCTGTTCTGCAAAACTGCACAGAAAGAAATCTTTAGATGCTCAGATTTAGAGAAAATCTCATGGGATAATAAAACATTTCAAAAGTAAGGAGAAATGCTCTGTCAAGTATTTTGTTTCTTTTCCAGATGGCGGAAGTACTTGAACTCTCAAAGATTTGTATGCTTCTTGGTCTGAACAAAGCCAATATCTTTCTTTGTTTGCAGAAAGATTTGGCTGTTGATGTAGAGATATTCACTCCGAAATTTAATCTGGTAGACAAAAAGAAAGAAAAGTTTTGGAATGATTGCATAATGGCTAGCTAAGTTTTAAACAACTAAAAGCAATGTATTTGTCTTACAGTCACACTTCTATATCTATATCTACATCTATTTCAAATTAGGATTAAATAGTGTTTTTGCGGTTTTGAAGGAGCAATCAGTGGTGGTGCATTCCCCCCACACCCTTTCCAGGCTGCAGTGNTGGGAACGTGTGAGAGCCACAGCCCCACAGACCCCAGGCGGTGAAGAAGGAGGGGTAGGAGGTGCAGATTCCCCTGCAGCTTGTAGTAAAGACCATGGTGAGGCAGCTGTGCTCCTGCAGCCCTTGGAGATCTGTGGTGCAGCAGACCACACACCAGAGCAGGTGGATGCCTGGAGGATGCTGTGAGCCTGTGGGAAGCCTGAGCTGAAGCAATTCCCTGAAGAACCTGTGGACCCATGGTGAGAGGAGAAGTTGTGACCTTATGAGGGACCTATGCTGGAGCAGCCTATTCCTGAAAGACTGCACCCCATGAGAAGGGACACACCCTGGAGCAATTCCTCCAGAACTCCAGCCCGTGGGAAAGACTTGTGTTGGAGGAGCACAGTCATGGAGCACTGTCTGTATGGGCCATTCACTTAAGAGTTGGACTTCATGATCCTTGTTGATCTCCTCCATATCAGAATATTCTGTGATTTTGTGGGATGTACTCCCTGCTCCAGCAGGGAAAGAGTGTAAGAGTCCTCCTGCTGAGGAGGAAAGAGGAGAGGCAGCATGTGATGAACTGACTACAACACCCATTACCTGTCTCCCTGTGCCTCTATAGAGGAAGATATAGAGAAAAAAATTACTGAAGTTGAGTCTGGAGAGAGTGATGAGTGGTGGAAGATTTTTTAGGATTTGGCTTTATTTCTCATTATCCTACTCTGATTTGATTGGCAATAAATTCAGTTAATTTCCATGAGTTTGTTCTGCCCATGAGAGTAACTGGCTAGTGATCTCTCCCTGTTTTTGTCTCGACCTACAAATCTTATATTTTCTCTCCCAATTCAGCTGAGGAATGAAGTGATAGAATAGCTTGGTGGTCACCTGGCATCCATCCAGGGTCAACCCACTAAAGAGATGAAAAAGGAAAATTAATTTATATGCACAGCAAGAGAAAAAACCCTACCTAAAACAAAGTTTCTTAGTCTATGACAAGTTTCCTAGGAGAAGTAAATAAAGAGCCATTCCTCTGAAACAACTACAAATATACAATAGCAACAGCCTGAGATAAAAGAGAAAAATTAAAGGATCTTTGTATTTCTAATTTACAGAAAATGACATACAATTTACAGAATATTATGGTTAAGTAGTCAAATGCTGACATTAATATTAGGAGTGCAACCTTCTCAATAGCCTTTTGCATATGAATTGTGATACTACCCCCTTTGGGACTGTTGGAATCCCCAGACAGCCTCCTTTCTCTCATTTCCTGAATGCAGAATAAGATTGTTCCTTGGGGGGCTGCCAGTGGGGAGGGGAGTGGGGGGACAGTGGTGAGGAGGAACAGTTCCTGACTGTCTGAGGAATTTCTGACTCTCCTGGGATGGAACATGCTCAGCATGGATATGCTGTTCTGCAAAACTGCACAGAAAGAAATCTTTAGATGCTCAGATTTAGAGAAAATCTCATGGGATAATAAAACATTTCAAAAGTAAGGAGAAATGCTCTGTCAAGTATTTTGTTTCTTTTCCAGATGGCGGAAGTACTTGAACTCTCAAAGATTTGTATGCTTCTTGGTCTGAACAAAGCCAATATCTTTCTTTGTTTGCAGAAAGATTTGGCTGTTGATGTAGAGATATTCACTCCGAAATTTAATCTGGTAGACAAAAAGAAAGAAAAGTTTTGGAATGATTGCATAATGGCTAGCTAAGTTTTAAACAACTAAAAGCAATGTATTTGTCTTACAGTCACACTTCTATATCTATATCTACATCTATTTCAAATTAGGATTAAATAGTGTTTTTGCGGTTTTGAAGGAGCAATCAGTGGTGGTGCATTCCCCCCACACCCTTTCCAGGCTGCAGTGNGCACAGCAGCAACCACAGTCAGAAAGAGTGGGAACGTGTGAGAGCCACAGCCCCACAGACCCCAGGCGGTGAAGAAGGAGGGGTAGGAGGTGCAGATTCCCCTGCAGCTTGTAGTAAAGACCATGGTGAGGCAGCTGTGCTCCTGCAGCCCTTGGAGATCTGTGGTGCAGCAGACCACACACCAGAGCAGGTGGATGCCTGGAGGATGCTGTGAGCCTGTGGGAAGCCTGAGCTGAAGCAATTCCCTGAAGAACCTGTGGACCCATGGTGAGAGGAGAAGTTGTGACCTTATGAGGGACCTATGCTGGAGCAGCCTATTCCTGAAAGACTGCACCCCATGAGAAGGGACACACCCTGGAGCAATTCCTCCAGAACTCCAGCCCGTGGGAAAGACTTGTGTTGGAGGAGCACAGTCATGGAGCACTGTCTGTATGGGCCATTCACTTAAGAGTTGGACTTCATGATCCTTGTTGATCTCCTCCATATCAGAATATTCTGTGATTTTGTGGGATGTACTCCCTGCTCCAGCAGGGAAAGAGTGTAAGAGTCCTCCTGCTGAGGAGGAAAGAGGAGAGGCAGCATGTGATGAACTGACTACAACACCCATTACCTGTCTCCCTGTGCCTCTATAGAGGAAGATATAGAGAAAAAAATTACTGAAGTTGAGTCTGGAGAGAGTGATGAGTGGTGGAAGATTTTTTAGGATTTGGCTTTATTTCTCATTATCCTACTCTGATTTGATTGGCAATAAATTCAGTTAATTTCCATGAGTTTGTTCTGCCCATGAGAGTAACTGGCTAGTGATCTCTCCCTGTTTTTGTCTCGACCTACAAATCTTATATTTTCTCTCCCAATTCAGCTGAGGAATGAAGTGATAGAATAGCTTGGTGGTCACCTGGCATCCATCCAGGGTCAACCCACTAAAGAGATGAAAAAGGAAAATTAATTTATATGCACAGCAAGAGAAAAAACCCTACCTAAAACAAAGTTTCTTAGTCTATGACAAGTTTCCTAGGAGAAGTAAATAAAGAGCCATTCCTCTGAAACAACTACAAATATACAATAGCAACAGCCTGAGATAAAAGAGAAAAATTAAAGGATCTTTGTATTTCTAATTTACAGAAAATGACATACAATTTACAGAATATTATGGTTAAGTAGTCAAATGCTGACATTAATATTAGGAGTGCAACCTTCTCAATAGCCTTTTGCATATGAATTGTGATACTACCCCCTTTGGGACTGTTGGAATCCCCAGACAGCCTCCTTTCTCTCATTTCCTGAATGCAGAATAAGATTGTTCCTTGGGGGGCTGCCAGTGGGGAGGGGAGTGGGGGGACAGTGGTGAGGAGGAACAGTTCCTGACTGTCTGAGGAATTTCTGACTCTCCTGGGATGGAACATGCTCAGCATGGATATGCTGTTCTGCAAAACTGCACAGAAAGAAATCTTTAGATGCTCAGATTTAGAGAAAATCTCATGGGATAATAAAACATTTCAAAAGTAAGGAGAAATGCTCTGTCAAGTATTTTGTTTCTTTTCCAGATGGCGGAAGTACTTGAACTCTCAAAGATTTGTATGCTTCTTGGTCTGAACAAAGCCAATATCTTTCTTTGTTTGCAGAAAGATTTGGCTGTTGATGTAGAGATATTCACTCCGAAATTTAATCTGGTAGACAAAAAGAAAGAAAAGTTTTGGAATGATTGCATAATGGCTAGCTAAGTTTTAAACAACTAAAAGCAATGTATTTGTCTTACAGTCACACTTCTATATCTATATCTACATCTATTTCAAATTAGGATTAAATAGTGTTTTTGCGGTTTTGAAGGAGCAATCAGTGGTGGTGCATTCCCCCCACACCCTTTCCAGGCTGCAGTGTGATCTGAGAAATGCTTGTTAGGCTCAGTCTTGAAAAACATCAACTGGGCTCAGCTCTTCCTGAGCTTATCAGGAATATTCTCTGCTCCCAGGAATTACCAACAAGCTCCTGTTTTCCGTATGAACAGCCTTGGAAAATAATTTTCTTCCCTGAATGGCACAACATCCCTGTTCTCTGACTGTCAAAGAAGCCAACCCAAACTGCGGCCAAGATGAGACGTTGTTCTGAGTAAAGCACACTCCCTGAAACCCTATGAACAGTGGTCCAAAATGAGACCCTTGGAGCTCTCCTGGGCCACAGCAGGCTGTGACAGCAACCTTCCTCTGGGTAAGCCTCTCAGAGCCAGCCAGCTCTCATGTTTGCTGTACTTGGAGGATCCCTGAGTGATGAAGACTCCTGGGACGATACCCTGACTCCTCGAGGCCCAACCCTTCATCCATTGGGAGATGTAAAGGCATCCAAAGTGAGTATTTTGCTGACCTCTGTGGGGAAGTTTTCACAGGTACCTTACTTGCACTGACTTTTTATGTCTGGGTGCATAAACATGTGCATATGCTATAGTAAATCTAGGAGAAATGCTGCTTTATTACATGTCTAAGTACCTTAGATGTCTAAGTAAGTTAGGCCTGTAAGCTTGTGACTTATGTCTTAACTTTACTTAAATGCTGCTAAGTTGCTCTTTTGCTAAGTTGCTAAATATGAGTTTGAAGTTTTAAGTTAGGTTAAATGCTGTTAAGCATTATTTCTCTGTTAAATTATTAAGTTATAAATTAAGTTTGAGGTATAAGTTAAGTTAGGTATAAGTGTTGTTCCTTTGTTAAATTGTTTGATTCAGGGTATAACTAATGTTAAAATACTGTTAATTTTGAGTGCTGTTAAACTTTTAGGCTGTGTTCCTTTTTATCCTTGCCCCCACTGTCCTTTTGTCACGTGCACCTAAACACACGCACACAAACACACACGTATATACATCCCTCAAATTGTCACCAGTCCATTTCTATTTTGATTGCTTGGATTTTGTTTGGTTTTGTTGTTGCTTATTTTTCCTTGGTGTGCCTTAACTGTCCTGTAAGTAGTAAAGTGAATTCTGCCAACAAACTTTGCTGTGTCGTGCTTAATATTAAATCTGACTTTTGCTGATACCCTTGCTGATGATTTTTTAAGCAATCTCAAACACTCATTTGTAACACAACCACAGATAGACACAGTGCTGGGAAATCACAGGGTATCAAAAAGATGACATTGGTTTTGATGGCTAGTCCATAAGGAAAAGAACACAGGGAAAATGTAAAAGTTTATACTTTTATATTGACCTTATTCATAGTTTCAATTTCTATGTAAAGCATTATAGAACCCTTGTTTTTCATACCAGTGATGTACCAAGGTAATTATTTTGGCAGGAATATGTCTAATTATTTTAAGGAAGAACAAATGGTAATTTTTGATGTTAACAAAAAATCAGCATTTTTTTGTTATTTTTCTGTGTTTTTTCCATTTTTTTCCAGATTTAGATATACAGGGAAGAGGATTTCCTATTTATTTTCTCTCATTTAAACAAGATTTTTTTTTTTCTGTAAATAAGTTTTCAGTTGTTTTTTCTCTTGTTTCCAGCCTGCAGCTGGACCATCTATGGAATAAATCCTGATAGGAAAGAGAGGATAGTGCACATGTGTGTGCATATTATATAGACATTACAAATGCAACCATTAAGAGCTGATTTTGCATGCTCATTCACAGAGGCTGGGGTGGCACATAGTATATCCTGGTGGCTGCAACCCCAGAGAACGAGTAAAATATGCATTTTTCATTTGGCAGGCTGAGAGACTAGCATCAGGGAATGGGTTCAAGTTTAAGGGATGTGAGAAACATGTAGAGTTAAGGAGGAACATAGGAAAAGTGAGAAAGATCCATAATCCTGAGGATGTGTGTTATCTTTCATAAATCCTGAGGTTCTGGAACTGCTCATGGTATTAACCATAAACTACTTGTGATTATGACAACATTTGCTATGACATTTAGATATGTCTGCTCTTTATAAAATGTTTTGCCAAGCAGGAGTTTCTGTGTACAATTTGATTAGTCATTTATTCAAGGAAATTCTATGTCAGTTGCCAGGAGACAGGAATAAAGTACTTGGCTCTGGGAAAGTTCTCTTCCCATCATGTATATTTGAAGGGACTCCCAGGCAGATTGAGCCTAACCTTTTCTGCTCCCAATAGCACATGACAGAGGGGCTCCTGGATATGCTCTAACCCATAAAAAAGCTGAAATCAGCTCTATAGCTGATGAAGGTTTATGGTTAGATCTTAAGCTCTTTCCATTTCATATGCTGTGTGTGTTTCAGGGGAAGGAGTAGTGGCAGAACAGCTGATGAGTTTGATATTTGGGTTTAGGTATCCACTGATGCATTACAAACTTTAATTAAAATTATCAGAGCAATGTGTCTTCTTTGTGCCAATTTTTGCTTCACAGGGAATCTAGTAAACAAAGGCAGCGTAAAATGTGCATCTCAAATGTGTGCCCATCTCTCAGCAATAATGCTGCCACATTTCCAGTTAATCCTACCAAATATTAACTGAAACAAGATTTTGGGAAGATCTGTTTTCTTTCTATAGGCCGTAGCATGAGCCTGAGCATTTTCCTTCAGTCTTTAATGTTAAAAATTTCAGAAATGGAGATTTATTTTAATATATTCACACATATATCAGAATGAGAAACAATTTGGTTGTTGTTTCTTGCTTGTGGAGTGGTTTGTTGTGATTTGGGCTTGGGTTTGTTTTTCTTTTTTTCTTTTTTAGGGAGTTGTTTTGTTTTGTTGATTTTTTGGGGGTTTTGAGGGGTTTTGGTTTGGTTTTGGATTTTGGTTGTTTGTTTGGTTTTTTAATTATTTTTGTTAGCATTTTTTTATTGTTTTATTTTCTTTTTTTAATTTGCATGTTTTCATTGAAAATTTGGGCTGAGAACTGTTCTGAGCCTATAACAAACAGATATTTCTGTCTCTTCCTTGGATTTGTCTCAGCAGTCCTTTGACATTACCAGGACTCCATGTCTGGGAATTGAGTGTTGGCAGTGGTGGGATGGCATGAGAAACTGAATGGGTGGATGGCTCCTCTTGGTGTCTTTAGCTGTCTATAGACTTTAAAATTTGGATGGGCACCAAATAATAGAGTTGTTTTGGGAAGAGAAAGATTTTCCAAGGAAAAAGGGATGACATTTCATTAAAGAAGTGTGAAGCACAAGTAGAATTATACCATTGAGTATACTCATTGTCTGGGGTAGATTTGCATAGTCTTAGTCACATAGAGGTGAGGAACTATGTGAGTAATGCCATTGATTTCTGCAAATTCAGTCAATGCTTGAGTAGGAGAATTGGATTATTTTCTGACTGTGGTATCAAGAGCAACTGCTCACAGTTTTCCCTACCTTTCTTTATTCCAACACAAAATCTTAACAACTTTTTCTGGAGTAATTTCTCATTCTCTTGTTTAGTTTTTATGAGACTTCACAGTTGAAGTCTTTCTATTAAAAATTATATGAACTATAACCCTTTTATCCAAGGATATTTTCCTGTATTTAAGCCACATGAAATATTCTATGTTATTTTAGAAACACCTCTGAGAGAACTTCCACTGAGTTACCATATTCTGAATAATATTCTCATCACAGAAGCATAAAATGTCTAGATTGGGGAATCCTCAAGTGTTTCTTACCCTTCCATATTGTTTTGCTTTTTTGCCTTACCTAAGCACATCTAAAACTTAGTTCCCTTTAAGGGTGTAGGATCTCTTGTAACCATGGATGATATTCTTGGCTTACCAAGAGAGAATATCTTCTTAGTAGTTTGGGAGTATTTGTAATAACAGGATCATTGCCTTATTGGCCAAAATTATAAAGCAAAGTAGATGAATCTGGAAAGACTCATCAAAAAAGACTCACCAAATTTCATTCCTTAGTCGATTCTGGCTTTTGCTTATATCCTTAGTGTATTATTTTACTCTTCTGAATCCTACTTCTGGCCCACTCTTGTATCCAAGGTCTTTGTTTCCTACCTATTGGTTAATATCCTTTTAATGGACCCTTTCAGCAAGCAGCCCATCCTGACAGCTACAAAAAGGACTTTTCTACAAGAAAATACTCCTATCCCTGAGTATTTTTCTTCTTAGCTTTGGAGATATGTCCCTCTTTTTCTGCAAGTACTGTCTGTCTCTTGTTGTTCTGCAGCTCAATTCTCCTTTAGAGGGAGCTGCAGATTTCTGTGCTGTCAAGCCTAAATCTTTAAATGAGTTTATATTCAAAAGAAAACATGAGGCAAAATAAGAGGGATTAATTTGCTCAAAAGCTGTGACCCATGACTACAGCAGAAACAAATGAAATATCATTTCTCCAGTGCCGACTTCTGTTACAGAAATGTACAGTAAGACAAACTGAATGGAATGCATTGCTTCAGTCTTAAGCATCCAAGAAGTGTATATTTAAAGTTCATCCTGTCGCTTCAAACTTTTTTAGCAATCACTGAAGAGAACACGCTCTAGAGTGGATGTCCTGTGCCATCCAAAGAAAGCATTTTAAGTAGGTAAATGACCTGTTATCAGAAGAATTCAACCCTAGAGGTGCCAAGCAGACATCAGACATCAGACATAAATTCTATTTTTGTGAATAGGAATTACTCTATTAAATAGAAGTGAGAGGGCATGAGTTGCTTCATTCCTGGTTATAAGCTGTGATATGGGCCACTATATGAGATTGTCTCACAGTAAAGAAAGGCATGTGCAACCTGTATGCAATCTGAATCCCTGAATTAAAAAGGACTCTGCAGACTTGAGACAATATTGGGGAAATTGGGACTGACTGGAGAGTAATTGCATTGAAAATCAAAAAGGTAACCTGGTATTTATGTGATGAAGAAAGGGATGTGAAGACCATGCAGCAGTTAAACAGCAGTTAAACAGCACGAATCATCTCTCAGAAGATAGAGTGCAGTTACCAATGCAGTGAAAGTAAAATGTCTCCCTTTTGCCTTCATGATAATGGTAGAAGTCATTTTAAATGGATTTTTTTTTTTAATTTAGCACATTTTGGTGTGACATATTGTAGAGCCCCACGCAAAATGGGAAGAATCCTAAAGTTGCCACTTAGAGAAATGAATAAAACATACAGTGTTATTAATATTTATAGTTGGTAGCACAAAGAAGACTGGTAGCAGCCTAATTAATGCTCAGTGGTATGGAAAGGTGTGTATGTGATCCCCGTTGGACAGCAGTCAGTGAGGCTGGATTCTCAGCAGACTAACACAAAGCCCCTCAGATGTCATGCTGTTTACCACTGTCATTCTGCCTTGTAACCTGCAGGTGAGATATACCATTAGTGTAGGTTTTCAGGTCTGATCTTTTCCTAGATCACAGCTATCCTGATAGCTGTGCTGTTTTGAGAAGGTGTGTTGGAACCAATCAAGTCATGCTAATATAAACACTTGAGTACACTTGATCAGTCAATTGTTTGTTACTTGTTTGAAATAATTATCATTGTCTTTCAAGAGCTTTTTGAAGAACTGTAAGTCTATGAAAATCTGTACTTCGATTTAATTTGAAATCATTCTTTATGTAGAAGAATTCAGTGAAGACAAGTACACTTTAAAAAATTATATTGACCAAGGAAATATCTTGTTGTGCCTTACAAGTTTAAAGTAATTAGGGGAATACAAAACTTCCAGGATATAGGCAGCAAAATGAACCTAGGTAATGATGTTTTACATTACAGTTATTGAATGTATACAGTTGTGGAACTCAGATGATAAAAATCTTAAAAATACTGTGATTACTAAAGTACTTTGCCTGTAACTGCCATTTAAAGAGATAAAGACACCAGAAAAAATATAAAAGACAATACAAATTTTAACCAATAGTCTCCTTTCATAGTAAAAATGTCTGTTTGGCTATAGTGTAAGGAAAGAAGAGCAGGGCCATGAGACATACTTAGGGAAAAGAAACCATAAGAATATATAACTAACACCCGCTTTCCTATTATTAAATCTGTCCTTTGTCATTTGTTTTTCCTGCTCCTTGGCATATAAGCTGCTCTCACTCAACCTCCCACGTTCATTGTAAGGCAGATCTGAGTAGGCTTAAGGGAATAATTTAAAATATGCTTCTAAAGATTCTTGAAAGTATTTTTATGGCCATTATGTAATAAAGCAGTAAGGTTTCAATTTGCTACAGACATGGAGATCTGTTTGTATTTTACACTTCATTTCCTTAAATCCTCATTTCAAATATGGGTAATTTATTAGGACATATTTCTAGGTAGGAAAGAATGAGCTGGCATGTATTTTATGTTCAATTTAAGTTTCTTTATGCTGATCTGCTCATCAAATGTGAGGTGTGAAGCATCTTACTGAAGTGACAGAAAGTTCTGCCTCTGGAAGTTCTGCTTCCCCATGATACAATTGCTCTTTTAAAGAAGATGCAATGTGCTTCAACAGGGAGGAAATCGAGTGGAAATCAGGAATCTGGAGTTCTTTCAGAACCCTGCCACTAGCCAACTCTGTCATCTTGATTATATTACTCCGAAATAAAAACTTTACATGAGAATGAAGTGGAATTGAGATGTTCTTATTCCATATACTCTTGCAAATGCTTTGTTTTATAATTTTTCCCCCTACCACATTTGCCATATTTTTAGATAGAAAGTGAATCTCTGCTCCTTCACATTTTAAGTCTTGATTTGTTCAAAGCAATATGGTACTGTTTAAGTATATCTATAGCCTTCAGCATATGCAACATATCCAGAACAGACAACAGCCTGATGGTTACACAAGATTCAAAGCACTAAAGTTTGTTTTCTTTGTCTTAAAATGTAAGAAGATTAAAATTTAGATAATAGTAAATATTTTGGTAAAGTAACGGGTGTGGCGTGTCCAGAAAAGATTTTGAGGGCTGTTTCAACACTTGAATCCTTTTTAATGTAGCCTTACATTTTCACTAGCATCAATCTTTCTATTTATGTATATATGACCTGTATTCAAACTTGCCGAAGCTGAAATCAGACTTTCAAGTCCCTGTATAATGTTGGTAAAACTGTTCGGTTTGTTGGTTTTTTTGTGTAGCTCTGTTTATTTCCTTGAGGTCCCTTTCAAGCTAGAACTGTATGATTCTATGATTGATTCCATGATTGATTTTTATATGGATTTATTCATACACGCTAGTGCAAATATGTACCTTAGTTTTTTTTTTTTGATGGGGGGATTTGGTGTCTGTCCAATAGGGAAGTTTAATATTCAGCATGAACACAACAAACAAAAATTAAATGAACTGTTTCTTTTACTGTATTCTTTAGATAATTTGAAAGTTAAGATTTTTCCCTTTCTAGTTTTAAACTTGCCTGTGGATATTTGTGACTGTCAATGACATTCAGTAAGTTTCATGAACAAAGAACATGATTATAAGGCCTGAGCTGTTGTGTTACTGCTGCTATTTCCTTTCTCACTTTTTAATATAATGGAGAAAATAAAACCTTAATCACTAACAATCACAGGTAAACTAACATCACAACTCAATCCCATGGGGATGATTTGCTCACACCTTGCATACCATATATAGCATTAGAAGCTTATAAGACTGATTGCTTGCCATCAATTTCAATAAAAGGACCTCACATCTGCCATTTTAGTTTTAATGAAAAGAAAATTTCATTTTTGTGTGTGTGTCAATGGAAATTAGGAATTAAGTTTTTCAGCACATGCATTATCAAGGGGGATTAACTCAATGATTTATTCATTGTTTTTTTTTTAAGTGTTTCATTAGAATTCATATTCTTCCTAGAGAGGACTGAAAATTATTAGGCTAGGCAAAGGTGGCAAAACTTTGCATTTAGGAACTGATCTAAAGAGGATCGTGGTTCGTGGTGTAATTGCTTAGTAATTACTGCACTACTTTTTTCAGTATCCAGCTGGGGGCCCTTGTAATTCCTTTTATTTCTAGTATGCAATGGAAATGGCTTTGTTAGCAAAGTGGTACCCATATTAATTCTCCAGGATGGACATCAAAATCTGTGTCTCTTATCTTATGTGGACTATGCCATCTCTTCTCCACCTCTCATCTTTTTGTCCTATTTTCTGTTAGAATAATCTGCTATCTCCTAAATATATGCTACATGGACTTTGTTAAATTTCTGTGGCATGAGGAGTTCTCATTCAATGGGAAATTTTATCAGGTACATCAGGTTTGACATGGTATGAGTCCTTAGTGTTATCTTAGGTTATATCAGGATTATAAATTGTTCAAAATTGTTGTACAACATTTGAGGAATGTAAGCATTAAGGCAAAAACACGACCACTTGATAAAACTAAAGGTAGGCTGAAAATCGCTGAACTAGGCTGTGTAAGGGATATATAAATTCACAGAAATACAGGCAGCATGCCATTAATCTTTAATTTGATACTGTTTTTAATTTATCTTTCCTGCAGGAGCTTTGTCTATTAGATCTGGCTCAATTGCTGTATTTTAAGCCCATATTCATGTTATGCAGGCTGCTTAGATTCTTAAACTTTTCTTCAGATCCAGAACAAATTATATAGAATTCACGATGTAAGTTCAATCAAAATTTTTCTTTGTAATTTTTCCTTCTAAGATATTATTCTGTAAAGGACTAATACTTATTTTCCCCCTCATTATTAGGAGAGATACTATGCCAGTGCATACATTTTGCTCATGAATTCAGGAATGAGCACATGCTGTTTCTAAAAGGGGTGAAACTGGTTGATAGCAATGATAGTCCTAGAAGTCTACACAGGATTTACAGCATCTGTTGATCTGTAATAACTAATAAAGTATTGGCACACAAAGGAGCTGTTTAATTTCTATATTTATTACAAGGCTTATTCAATAATATGGTCAAGCCAGGATCTTGGCAGAAAATATTCCCATTTCTTTTTAAAATTCTGGTGCCTTCAAGAAATAGGACTTTGATAAATGACAGGTAGATGATTTTTAGAATTCATCCATATGAATCATGGCTTTAAAGCTGATCATATTTGGTCAAATTACTACATTTTAACACATAATCTCCATTAATTTTTAGACCCAATTAAGATGCCCTCCACTTAGTTAACGAGATATTCCTCAAACTCTTATCTGGACTAAAGCATACTGTGCTGCATGGATGCTGCTCAGGGCACCTGAATGGAGAGTCAGCCTTTCCTGTGTTTAGGTGGAAAAACTGGAAAGGAAGACTTCTACATCAGCCCTCTTGCAAACATACTGTAGAAAGTACATGTGTACAAAGACCTGGGAACACTGTCAAAATCACTGAAGATAGAGAGAGACTATGTGCTAGGATGGAGGGGGAAAAGGAGTATGCAGCTGGGAAGGAATTATCAATGAAAAAACAATTGTGAGCCAGGCAGATGATATGAAAAGAGGCATGGAAGGGCTGCTGCACTCCAGGTAGATGCTGGGTGCAAGAGATTGAGTCTGAACACAAAAAAAGTATATTCAAGACTCTACAACAGTGATCAAAAATAAAACACAGAATCACAGAATCACAGAATCATCAAGTCTGGAAGAGGTCTTCAAGATCATCTAATCCAACCATCAACTCAGCACCACCATAATCATTTCTAAAACATATCCCCAAGTGCCACATCCAGACACTTCTTGAACACTTCCAGAGATTGTGACTGTACCATCTCCCTGGGCAACTTATTCCAATGCCTAACAACTCTTTCAGTGATTTTTTTTCCTAATATCTAATCTGAACCCCACCATGTGCAATTTAAGGCCATTTCCTCTCATCTTTTCACTTGAGACATGACAGAAAAGATTGACTCCTACCTCACTGCAGCCTCCTTTCAGGTATATGTAGAGAGCAATGAGGTTCCCCTCTAAGCCTCCTTTTTTCCAGGCTAGACAATCCAAGTTCTCTCATCCATTCCTGATAGGACTTGTTTTCTAGACCCTTCATCCGCTCTATTGCCCTTCTCTGGGCATGCTCCAGAACTTCAGTATCGTTTTTGTAGTGAAGGGCCCAAAACAACACAGGATTTAAGGTGCAGCCTCCCCAGTGCCGAGTACAGAGGGACAATCATTTGTGCTGGTCACACTGTTCTTGATACAGCCCAGAATGCCACTGGCCTTCTTGGCCACCTGGGCACATTGTTGGCTCATGTTTAGACAATGGTCAACCAGGACCTGCAAGTCTCTTTCTGCAGGGCAGCTTTCCAGACACTATGTCCCCAGCCTGTAGAAATGCCTGGGGTTGTTGTGAATGAAGAGAAGGACCCAGCACTTCACCTTATTGAACCTCATACAGTTTCCCTCAGCCTACTGATCCAGCCTGCCCAGATCCTTCTGCTGAGTGTTCCTACCCTCCAGCAGATCAACACTCCCACCCAGCTTGGTGCCAGCTACAAACTTACTGAGTTTTCATCCAAATCATTGATAAAGATGTTTAACAGGACCAGCCCCAGTACTGGGCCCTGGGGGACACCATTAGAGACCTACCACCAAGAAATTTTAACTCGACTCACCACCACTCTCTTGTCTCGTCCTTTCAGCAAGTTTTTCACCCAGGAAAGAGTGCACCTATCCAAATCATGAGCAACTAGTTTCTACATGTAGTGGACGTAGTAAAATTATTAGGCTATCTGATCCTTACTGATGATTTTGAAAGTAGTTTGTGATTATTTATATTATTGCAGCATCTACTAGTCACAGCCAAAATCTGGCTCTGTTCTCCTAAGTAACTTTGAATTGGAGACAATACTCCCCAAAGGCCACCAAAGCAGTAATGTGTATTTGATTGAATACCTTATTAGATCAATGCCTTGCATGCACTGTTTTTGCCTTAATTAAAAGCTCAGTCTACTTAGATAGGGTTATTAATTAGATAGAATTCTTGCAAGTTAGTGGGAAAGGCTTAGGTATGATGAGCCATGTTAAACAGAACAACATCTGGTGTTAGTAACATTCTCAGTATTGGGTGCTAATTACACTCTGTCTTAAGGACACATATTTCATATTTGGCACTTTTAAATGGATTCAGCAAGCCTGATTTATCAGTCAGATATTTGCTTTCATTCTTGTTTCTATACCTATGGATTGAAGTGTCTGTATAGAAACACAGGACATTTATTTGGAAGAGAAAATTAAAATTTTAATTTTTTTGTTGTAATGGTCTTTTATGAAAGGATCACAGGCTGATTTTCTTTGTTGTCATCTCAGTGATGTAATTGTGTCTGGTTTAGCTGGTAAAAACCCAGCTGACCTAATTTTGAGATTGATTAGTTGGTCATGGCAACTGTCAGCAGCAGATTTTTGGCTGCTACTGGTAGGACTTGTTGATGGGTTGCTGTTATCTCCTAACATACCCCAAGAATACATGCCTGAAAGGAGAGATGTGAGATGTATGTGAATGTGGCAGAACATTTTACAGCCTGAGGCACCCATAATCACTGAAGCCTAAAACATTCAAATTCAGTGGGTAGAGATGACTACTCCTTAACCATCTTATAAACTTGGTTGAAATTTCTGTCTCAGCAACAGGTTAATATAGATGATAATTTTATTATCCTTCATGGTATGGCTCTTTCTTTGTCTTTAAAAAAATAAATCTTGAACAACTTTTTCTAACAAAAAATTATGCATCCATAATAAATCCTAGAGGAGACAATTCAATAAAAGAATACATATGCATCAGGAATTCATTCAATATTCTTGATTTCCCTTGGTTCTTTTAGATTTTCCTTCAAGCTTTAAACTCCCAGAACTAAATTCATCCCAAATGTATACTGAGTTCCCTGCAGTCAACAGAGGTATGTTGCCGGTGAGTTTGAAGCTCTGAACACTTTCAAAATGGTTCTTTGTTTAGTTATAAGTATATAGTTTATACTGAACTGCTTATGGAAAATTCCTTTTAGATCTTTAAAGAACTGAGGTGTTGTGCCTCACTTTAGTGGCAAATACAGAATATGCTGTGGTTACTCAACTCTGTGCTGGACATTTTGTCCAGAAAGATACTATGGGAAAAATTATCTAAAGCTCTACTGAAATCACAAACTATTACATTAACTGTCTTCCTGTGATCAGCTGGGGGGAGTTACCTTGTCATAAAAGGAAATCAGATTTGATCATCTGGACTTATCTCTCATGAAGCTGTGGTGGCTGTGACCAATGATTGCTCTCCATGTGTTTTTCAATCTATCTCATGACAATTTTCTCCATAGCTTTACCAGGCACTGAAGTGAGACAAACAGGCCTATAGTTTCTGGGGCCCTCCTTCTTGCCCTTCTTTGAAAATCGAGACAATGCTCGCCAGCTTCCAGTCAGCTGGGACCTCTTGAGATTCCCAAGACTTCTCAAAAATCATTGAAAGAGGTTTTGCAATGACATCAGCCAGGTCCTTGAAGATTCTATGATTAATCCCATCAGGCTCCATAGATTTGTAGGGATTCAGCTGGAGCAGCAGATCCCACACAAGCTCAGGGTCACCTGGGATTTGATCATTGTCACAGATATGGTCCTCTGCATCAGGGCACTGAAACCCTCTTGGTCTGTCATCCATGTTGAAGATGGAGACAAAGAATGCATTAAAAATCTCTGACTTGTCTCTGTCCCTGTTTGTGAGGTGACCATCCTAATCCAGTAACAGGATGATGTTATTTCTACACAGCCTTTTGTCATTAATAAATTTTAAAAAACTCTTTTTTGTTGTCCCCACATTTCTGGTCAGCTTCAACTCCAGTTGAGCTTTGGCTGTATTAATTCGCTCCCCACAGTGGCAAGGAGCATCTAGGCATTCTTCCCCTGACCTTGCTCCCACTGGGCATACACCTTCCTGTTTTGCCTTATTTCCAAGAGAAGTCCCTCCTGTTCAGCCAACCCAGCATTCTACCTCATCTGCTTGGCTTCTGACATTTTGGAATTGCTGCTCTGGTGCTCTTAGGTGTTGATGTTTAAAAAGTGACCCACACTGAGGACACCAGCACCTGCAAAAACATTTTTCCAGGGGGTCTTGATCACTAGTTCTCTGAGAATCCTGAAGTCTGCTGTAGTTATGTCCTGAGTTGAGGACATAACTTTTCCTCTTGTCAACAGAGACTTTAAACTTGATCCCCATGGTCCATCTCCACTCTGTGGACAAGCAGCAGATCAAGGAGAGCATCTTTCTGACTTGGTTTCCTTAGGACCTGTTCCATGAAATTGTTAGTTAGGTTTTTTAGGAGTCTTCTGGCCTGGGTTGTGTCAGCTGGGCAGTTGATTCAGAAGCATCCATCAGTTCTTCAAAGAATAATTCATTGTTGTGATTTTCCTGGCTAGGAAGACTATAGTAGACTCCCATGATGACATCCACATTGTTTGTTTGTCCTTTGACTCTTACCCAGAGGCTCTGACCTGTGCCACTGACAATTGTGAGCTCTGTACATTCTAACCCTTCCATTACATACACTGCTCAAACTCAGGAGGTGCTGGAAATCTCCAGATTAATTCCCTGAGGTAGATCTGAAAGAAGATTCTGTCATTGCTGGTGGGTTTGAGTGGTTTAAAGTTTATCATCGTCCTGAATGATGCTGCAGTCACAATGAATATCACAGTCAAATGTTTGGTGGCTTCTGTTCACAAGTGCTTGTGAAAAGCTTGTAAACTTTTCTGGTTTGGTGGGCTGGTACTCCCAAATCAAATGAATCTGAAAGCAATGTACAGCTCCAAATAATTCCCTTAATAAAAGAACCGGAGAAAAAAAACACTATTAAAATTCAAACTTAATGAGAAAAGAAAAATAATTCAGCACACAGAGTCCCATTGGTTTTATACTTAGAAATCATAAGGGATATTGCAGTGTAAGGGGAACAAAAGTTTTCTCCCAGAGCTTTAAGTTTTCCTTTAGAATGTTTTCCATTTCATCACTTTGAATCACAATTATTTCTGTGGAAAATCTTATCTTTTTTTTTTTAGTTATAACGGGTTAATCATCCATAATGAAGCATTAGTTATTTTTGGACTATAATTTTAATACAAGCAACAGCTAATAAATTGCCCCAGAGAAGAGAATGAAATTCCCACTGTTGCAGCTTTTAGATAAATTTGTACCTTGAAAAATAATCTGGCTCATTATACAGGTGGATGCTCATAGGGCTTACTGCTTTCAGTCAGGAATGGATATCTGTCTTGAGAGATACTGGGATGCCAATTAAAGGAATAATACCCCATTTTATAATGAAAGGCCTATGGCACAAGAAAAGTATGTGACTTTAATCAACTTTATTAAAAAAAAGAAACTGGTGTGAGTGTGAATTTATCTCCAAGGAGTCTGAATCAAGGGCACTGACATCTGGGTTAGGCTTTTCAAATACTCCCTGCTCCCCAAGGAAGGCAAAATATATCAGATAGCAGGCTGAAAAGCTGAAACTGCTCAGGTACTGCTCTGACACATAAAACAGCTGGCTCTGTATCTGGCATTTCCATTCCTGTCTTTCCAAAAGGTGGCCAAATTGAAGCTGCTTCCTCTCTGCATGTGTCTTTTGTCCAGACTAACTCCTGAAATATGCCAGCAGATATTTCAGAAGGGTTTCACACGGCATGGGCCAAAACCACATCTAGCCTAAGACTTTACCAATGTGTAACAGGAAGCATTTCTATCTTGTTTAATTTATAAATGTAGGATTGGAATTTTGATTTCCCCAGTCTTGTAGCTAAGCACAATGAAACCAAGTCACCATATTTCCCATTAAAAAGAAATTATGATTCTTTTAGAAAGTAACCACAATTTGAAATTGATAAATAATCTCTATAAGCAGGACCAGGCACTTTCTTAGTCCCAACACAGAATGTGTGTATGTATGTATACATATATTATGGATAGAGAATAATGGAACAGCTTAAATATTTTAAAGGGTTCCATAACCTTACATATATATAGTCTTATGTAGAAGACAATACATTTTAGTAGTCAGACAAAAAAGTGCTGGAAAGGTTTTCACTGAACCATTATGGGTTCTCCATTTGCTGAGGCTCCTAACGGGCTGCAACACATGAAGACCTCATAGAAAAATCTAATATATATTCTAAATTCTTTTGTATAAGGATGGGTTGCCTTTATTGGACCAATTGACTCTGCCTGATTTTCTACAAACACAGCAATTATGTAAAACAGGCCATTGTTATCTGCACAGCAATAATGTCCCCAGTTACAGTGTTTGACTGGTTGGAGTAGGAGTCGCTGTACCTCACCTAAATGCCTAAACTGGAACAGACCAAATCTCTCTTTGAACCCTTCAGAAATACCTCCCTCTCCCTCTCCTTCTGCCTTTGCCTCTGCCTCTGCCTCTCCCTCTCCCTTTCTCCAACTTATTTAAGAGGACTGATTCTAGTCTTATGAATTAGGCATTTAGGATGCCTAAATGAGATTACTTAGAGTCCCATAATTCCTTTCTGTCATTTTATCCTTATTTTAATGCAAATTTCAAGTTAAAATCTTATGATTCATAAAATCAAAACCTGCAGAGCTACACAGAAGTCAAGCATGCTGTGTTTTTAGTCTCAAAATAGCTCACATTTACTACAGATCTTATTACAACTATGAAATTTGTGTAGGGCAGTAATGAAACTGTCATGCTAAGCATAAAATGAGCTATTTTGCTTTCTTTCTAACTGCTTCTTTGTTTGTATTATATTTTGCAAGTGTACTGTATCTTCATAAATATGATGGAATACAATAATAACTTTAGGGAAACTGCTGCAACTACTTTGTATTGTGAAAGGTAATATTTTATTTTCTTACCATTTGTATTGAAACTTGTGCTGACTCTGACTACTGTATCTGGCAGTATAAAATTAGAAGATTTTTAGAAAGGGAAGGAATTGTTTAAAATTAAATAATGATGTTAATTAAAAAGAAGCCTAGAACTGTGCTGAATGGTATAAACATTTGTTACACAGATTTGTAACCTGACTTTGAAATACAAAATTAGGCAAATTAACTAAAATTCTAGCCTTATTTTCTATAGCTGGTAAACTGACAATATCTCATGGATTTCATTAGAAACAACAGACATTCAGTGCTTGAAAAAACAAGGAAACTAATGAAGACCACTTCACTTGCAAAATAAATGCATCAAATAAGCATGTTAATACAGTTAAAGTACTCCAAACCTTGAGAATTTTTTTCCTGGAACAAATAACATTATAAGATCTTGGGGATTTTAACAAATATGGTAATGAGAAGCACTGTCATAGAGATGGATGTTAAGTGAAAATCACACTCTAACTTAGATAAATTAATTTCTGTAAAATTATCACACCTGTATGTCAGTGAGAGTTTGTTGTGAATTTAGGATTTGATTTAATGTAAACATCTTTTTAAAGCTTGTCTGTGTTGTAAGTCACCCCCTACCCACCAGTCTCTGGCTTTAGGAAACCCTGTTCATCTGAACACCTTAGTAACAAAGAAGGCTTGGAGCCCTTACAGCACATTCTGGTACCTAAGGGGTGCCACAGGGGCACTGGAGAAGGACTTGTTACAAAGGCTTGTAGTGACAGGACAAGGAAGAATGGCTTCAAACTGAAAGAGGAAAGGTTTGGATTGGATATTATGGGGAAATTATTTACTGTGAGGTTGGTGAGTCACTGAAACAGGCCGCCAACAGAAATTGTGGTCTCCCCATCCCTGGAAGTGTTCAATGCCAGGTTGGATGGGGCTCTGAACAACCTGGTCTAGTGGAAAGTGTCCCCGCCCATGGCAGGGTACTGGAACTAAATTATCTGTAAGGTCCCTTCCAGCCCAAATCATTCTATGATTTTATGTGTCATTGGAGGTAATTTTGCTATTTTCTGATAAACTACAATTTCACACACTATGAATCTGTAGAATCTTTGGTGACTGTGCTCACTTATGTAGTCTTTATGATTGCCTTGGATGTTAATACTCTTTGAGGCCCATGGTCACAGTGAACACCCACTGCTTCTGGAACTACTCAGGAAGCCCCTGGCCCTACTGGTGCTTGACATCTGCTTTTTCACATCTTTATTTTTCCCTTAATTTAAATTACTGAATTTATAACCTATTAGATAAATAAGACCTTGATCTCCTTATTTCCTGGGTAAATTATAGTTTATGTCTGACAGTCTTACATCCTGACTTATCCCATCTAGACCACCATCAAGGAGGTCTTCTCTCTAGGGGTTCTTATCCTCAGGGCTTTTCCATAGTAGCTAAGGGTCTCCAGAAAGTGAACTATACCTATCCACATTAGGTCAGATGTGTCTGAGTTCAGTACACAGAAGATTTAACTTCTGAGTATGAAACAGGTTTCAGTGAACAGTCAGGTAAGAACCACGTTAGTCCACTTGCCTGTGGGCAGCATGCTGTTCAGAACCATGAAATGGAGGGACTCTGCATGCAGACATGAGGGAAATACTAGACCAGTTAGAGAACTGGTGACTGAGAGCCCAATTCAAGCACCTGTGATTTGATGCCACAAGTCTGCTCTTAGAGGAGGCAAAATGCTTTGAACCTGCCTCCCAGAAGTGGGGTTTCATACCTTCATCAGGTTAAAAAATTCAATGTCGGTCCTGGGAGCAGGGATCAAATACCTCACCAACTCAGCCAGACATGCTAATGTCAGTGTTAACCCCAGGATCCAATTTGCCTGCTCTTCTTGTGGCCCCATAACCCTTGTATTTTAAAACCCACCACCATAATGCCCTGTTCTTTCAGCAAGAAAATTTAGGAAGCAGACTCCAGGCCAATCAAAGTGTCTGCCTTATCCTGTTGATCTAGGAAAAGGGCTGGACATTTAACCACTACTCTAATCCATCAGTTGAGTAGAATGTCTGAACTGGATGAATTTGAATGCCATCCATAGATTTTTCACAGGCACTTCTTTCTCCCTGTCACCCTCATATGAATTATATGTGGTAAAAGAGAGTTAAATTTTCATGAAGCAGGTAGCTAAGAAAGGTAGCCTGATATTTTTCATTTCAGATATGCAGATGATTCAGAGGGAAGATGATGGAGTAATACAAATTCAGCTTAAAAATAACATTTTATGTAATTGAACATAGAAGCAGCTTAATAATGAAAAGATTGTCATCTCTGACCAGGTATCTATAAGTATGACATACACTAAGGTAAGAAGTCATGATCTTAGTGCAGAAAGAATGAGAAACTTTTCTCTCATATTGATTGCTTCTGAAGTACTATCCCTCTAATATTTTCCTTCATTTATCACACTCTGAGGTGGCTCTATCTGCAGGACTTGCAATTTCTGGTCCCCTAAATGGTCTGTTGATGAACTCCACATGTACTCTGGGCAAAAAATTAATGGCATTCCTTTAGTACACAAGTGCCCATTATAACTGGAAGTGAGCACTAAAAGCCAGGAGATAATCTAGAGTAACTAATGGGGTGACTATTATAGACTGCAATATAACAGAAGGGATTTTTGGTTTTTTTAGTTACAATGAAAGTTGTTTGGAATCTCTGTTCTTTTCTACTAGCAAATACTAGCAATCTAAATCAAATTTACAGTCTCTTGAATTAATTTTTGCTGTTTGTAGAATGAAAACTAGAGAGTTAGTATAATATTCAGTATATATTACTCTTGTGAGATTTTGAAAGCTTCAAAGTAAAAGACTGATTTCACTCATTGGAACATAATTGTTTGTTGACAAGGAATAAAAATAATGTAAAGGTTATGTTTCCACTGCTTCCAGCATGGTATGTTATTGCTACATGTATAGAAAATATGCTAGATCTCACATTATGTGTACAGGTGCAATATGCTTACACAGTGTAAAAATTGAAATTAATCTCTCTTATTGCCTACAGAAGGACATCACAAAATAATAATGGGGTAAAGAGCTCTTACTTCACAAAACAGAGTAAATATAATTACTTTAAGAGCACAGAAGTAATAAAATATAGTGAGGGTATTTCCAATAGTTATGTCTGGAAACACTCTAAATATAGAGACAGAACTCTGCACCTAAAATTACTTCTTAACAGTGAAAAACTGGAGACTTCCTTGTAAAAAAATTGATTTGCTGTGGGGTATTTAGCTTAGCTTAAGGATACACCCTATTGAGAAAAGCTTTCTTCGTACTAAAAAAGATAAAAGTTTCCTCTCCTATTTGTGCGGAACATTACTAAAAAAAGTCATCAAAAACAACAACAACAAAATCTATCAAAATCTGTGACACCAAACTTGTGATAGCTACCTCATGAGATGTCAGATGATCAGAAATACATCAGGCACCAGATTAGATTTTCAGAAATATTTCATGAAAGGCTGATGAGAACCATTCATCATTCCATCAAGTAGTCAAATCAAAATGGTAGGAACCTTGATCCAATAGAAGAGACTTTTAAAAAGTAATTGATAGCTTGGATTGCAGTTTTGCTGTTTCTTCTTGGAGTATTTCAGAGCATTCTTACACCTACACACTCCAGTCTAGATGGTTTTGATCCCATCTCAGTTTACTGTGGAAAGGTTCAAATTTCATTGTGTCTGTTACTTAGTTATAAAAATTTTCTCCAACTTGGCTGATCAGAGCCCTAGCAGACACATGGAATGGAGTGGCTTTGAAGACTGATGGTGATTAAACAGAGCACTTGAATCTGTGGGTGCCAGAGGCACAGTGGTTGTCTGAAGGGCAGGCAGGAGAGCCAAGAACACTGCTCTGATGTGACACCAACTTCTGCCAGTGACACAGCTGCTTGGTATTTTAGGTGGATAATTTTGCTGCTCTTATGTGACTTTTCATTATTCTTGAAAAATATCATGGAGATTTGCTCCTTGTATGACTATCACAGTTTGGGAGATAATACAAACTGGACTTGGCTGCATCCCCAGGTTTACTGTGCTTGGAAAAGAACATGATTATGTATGAAAGGAGAAACACATAATCCAAGTAGAAATGCCAAAAAGGAGCACAAGAAATGCTCCCGTTAACTCTGTGTATTTCTGCTCTGTTGTAAATTATGTCCTGATCAGTTTGATTGTAATCAAACTAAGGTAGAATTTTATAGAGAAATTAATAAATGCTAAAATTTAGCTATTATTTTCAGCTATCTTAAAAACTCTAAAGATTAAAAAAAATTCAATCTCCGATCTAGCTCTGTACTTGAGAAAACTGTGATATGTAAAGTAAATAGTACTTTCCCAGAACATAAATAATATTCATATGAAAGAACATAACAGTCTGGAGACTTCTACACTGAAGTCTACTTTGGAGTTCAAGCCTTGTCTTTCCAGCTAAACAGCTAAAAATGAAACAGTCCATGAAAATATTTTCTTCATAATTTCTTTCTTTTTTACATTTTTCCCATCTGGTAGAGGCTCTAATTAGGACTTTGTTGTCTGAATTTTGGTGAGAATTCTGTAATTCAGTATAATTTTAGGAGATTTTTGATTTTGTGTTCTGCTACAAACCCAATTGCAAAGTAATACATTCCTACAACTGTCTTTAGCAATTCTATCAGTTCAAGGTACCATGAAGCTCAGCAGTTGTTTCAATAGGCCCTGTAAACTCCTTTCTGGACAGGGCACAGAATTGAGCACTAAGCACTGAGTGCCATCTAGTGCACATGTAATGTGTGCACAAAAGCAGCCTGGGAATGTAAAGAATCTTATGATTACAGTTTCCAGGAAAAAACAAACAAACAAACATGGAAAAAGTTGCTAAGTCTGAAATATGAATCATTAAATTAAAGTGTGTCATTTAAACAAAAAAAAAATTAAGAACATATTTCAGATTGAGGGAGAGCTGTATGGACACAAAACTATAGGAAGGCCATGTATATAACTGTGTTTGTAGACTGAGCTCTTTAAACACACCATGAATTCCTTGTATCGCTTTATTCCCCATACAATTTCCCAGTGTACCACCTTCTCATCCCACTTTATGTCTTAGAACAGTCTAAGCCATTTACAACTTGTAATTTGAAAATTACTTCTGTTCTTTCCTTCTGGGAAAAAAAAGTGAATCTTAACAGAGATGTTTGGCAGGGTTAAAAGCTATGCTATTTCTCCAGCTCTTTGATCTATAGACAATTATAATCCCATCAGGTGACAAATTGACTTATCAATTGCCATAGTTTTGTTGGTCCCACATTTCATTCTCCAGTTTTCCAGTTTTCACCAAAATCAATAAGAACCTTCCCACTGACATCTGGCCCTATTTTCTGTATGATTGCACTGTGCCCTGGCAAACAGAGCTCCTTCAGAAAAATGTCACTATTGCGAATAAAGCCCTTGCTTCACTTTGAGGGGTTCGTCCTGAAGAAGTCAAACAGATAAAATATTTAACACTTCATCACAACTTCTAAGGTGATAAATATCTATGTAAATTGATAGCTGGTATGATTTGAAATGGCAAAAATGGAACTTCATGGACTAGTCCTATAATAAATATAGGTGTTTTTCCAATGTAAGCTGGATGTTTACAGTATCCTCATTTGTCTAAATTAGTTCTGGTGTTGTTTACTAGATTCAGTATATATGATTTAATGTTACAGGTCTAAAAATCTTATCTGTGGAGCTGGTTAATGAGCAGCTGGAGTCACCAGAAGATGAATTTCTATACTTAGTATCACTTCATGTAACTTTAAGTTCCTTTTCTTCAGAACTTTGTGAAGGTCTGTATTTCTAAATGTCTCAAAAGCCTGGACTGGAATGAATGTTATTAGAAATTCCCTAACATGTTTTTAATGAAAAAATCTTTTGAGTATTATTGTGTTAAAAGTAGAAAGTCATAGCTCAAAAGAAAACTCACAAAAGTCACTGAGAAGGTCTCCAAGTGTATTAACAAAATATGAAGCTTGTTCTTTAGAAAAAAAATAACAGTTTGAAAGGATAAATGGCTCATGAAGTGCTTGGTAAGTGCTGTATGTTGCATGCAGATATATGGGTACAAAGGCAGAGAGACAGAAAGAAGAGACAACTTGCTGCTGTCAGTAGAGAAATGAATTATCCATGAAGGTTTTGCTATTTGCATACCTGCAGTGAAAAGGGTAGAAAGGAGTATCCTGAGGTGCATCAAGCCCAGCATCACTGGATGGTCAAGGGAGGGGATTATCCCACTTTGCTCTGCACTGGTACCATGCAAGGAGCAGCTGAGGCCACTTGGTTTGTTCAGCCTGGAGAAGAGGAGGCTGAGGGGAGACCTCATCGCAGTCTACAGCTTTCTCATGAGGAGGAGCAGAGGGGCAGGCACTGATCTCTCTGGCAACCAGTGACAGGACCCAAGGGAATGGACTGAAGTTGTGTCAGGGTAGGTTTAAGTTGGATATCAGGAAAAGGTTCTTCACCCAAAGGTTGGTTGAACACTGGAACAAGGTCCCTAGGACAGTGGTCACAGCACCAAGCCTGAAAGAGCTCAAGTATTATGTTTGAATAATGCTCCCAGGCACATGGTATGATTGTTGGGGCTGTCCTCTGCAGGGCCAGGAGTTGGTTCTAGTGGGCCCCTTCCAACTCAGGATATTCTGTGATTCTATGAACTATTGCATCCAAGTTTGTTGACTCTGGGCTGCAGTACCAATCACCTTACTACGTAGGGAAGCCAGAGGATAAACAAAACCAACCACACCCCACCTCCCAAACCTGCTTGAAATTCTGAATATACTTAATCTAGTTATGCAGTAAAAGACAACACACTAGAAATAAGTGCTGAGCTGCTGTAGCAAAATGTGATGAATAGCAAATGAAAGAGGCAAACTTTGTCTACCAGAAGAGGAAGACCTGCTCAGATACACAACATCCTTACCCATGCACAACATTCTTACCTAGGGAAGAGGGGCTGGAGGAATCCTGCTTTCTCTCTTCTGCTTCTGTCCCTGCTCCTGCAGGGGCTGTGATTGTCCTTTATACCTTATTGTAATCCCCTTTGTGCTTTCATGCTTCATGGGGTGTTTTACATGTTACTAATACACAATCCATGTTGTTTCTGCTGTGCCCAAGTCAGGTTCTGCCCAGCTCTTGGGACTTCATTGTTTTAGTGAGCAAGATACAGGAGTGGAGATTTCTGCCATTCCCCAAGGACACGTACCCTATACTTGTACCATCGACTCCTCTGCTATTAACTGAGTTCTGGCATCATGGTATAAATGAGGTGAAGGACTGAAAGCTGATAAACATCTGTTGTTTTACACCAACAGACATGTTTGTATCCATTGAAAGTATCTTTCTTTTATCCATGAGATGGGAAAAAAATCCAAATTTAGAAATTTTCATCCTTGAAAGAGATACAAGTATGAACTAACACAAGTGTTATAAATAAAAAAAATTTAGAATAATATTTTATACTAGACATTTTAAATAACAAGCAATTTTTTTCATATTTGTGTGTTTGAAGGACAACTTTCTAGAAGTGGTGTAGTGCTAGAAACAGGCTTAGCAGTCAAATCAAAATCAGCATGTAACAAGTTTGGAGTGGAAGATTTACTGTAGAGACATCTAAATACCAGGTGTGAATGACTCATGAAGTCATCTAATCTCAGGACTGAATCACGACTCAGTAAACACCATGTGCCTTCTTCACACAAACAAAACAGTAAGAATTCTTCAGGTTATGAGCCAAAGCAGAACCATTTATAAACTCCTTTGATGAAACCTTAGTTTCCATAGAGAGATGAAGTAATTCACCGAGATAACATTGCTGACATTTATTACCAAGCAAAAGTGTTTTTTCAATGTGAAATAATATGTCTCATCAGAGTACTCGGTATACTTGGGGAAAATTAAGCAAACTTTTGAGTGTCAAACCCCTTCTTCAGGTTTAACTTGGTACATTTTAATGCTAAGCAGAAATTGAAAACATTTGTTCAGGCAGTCAAGTATTGGTAAGGTCATCTCTGAGAGAAAAGATGTATGATGATTGTGAAGCAGATTGTTTATTCTGAGAGGAAAAGAGCCAGGGTGCAGGGAAGGAGAGATAAAGAAATAAATATCATAAGGTAGTTATTATCTGGATAATTTCTGTAATAATTTAGTAGAGAAGAAGAAAATAAGAGCATCTCCTAAAAGTAATACCAGTACCAAGTTTGCTTTTTGTGTATCCAGTAGAATTATGAATCTTAGCTCCCAACATCACTGAAAAAAATCTGTCTGCTTCCTCTTAAGATAAAATCTTAGAGATCAAAAATAAAGTAATTTCGCTTTTTTAGAAATATTAATCTTTTTTATACAGCCTCTTACAGAGGTTTTGGAGTGCTCATCCAAACCCAAAAGGATCTGTGATGTTGTGGACAATCTCCAGTACACACAAAATTTCATAGGCTCACACTGATAGATACTGAGAGAACAGAAATGCTCTATCATGGAAGGAGAAGTTCTATTCAAACTTTTGCACCAGAGTTGAACATTTGAAATAATACATGGAGAACTGTGAGCAACATAGTTTTGCCTCTGTCAGTCTGCAAGGTTTAGTAAGGAGCTGGACCTTCACCAATACAGCTGTGGAGAGGTAAGAGAGCTGCAATGCCTGGGACAAAGGAGAGAAATCCAGATTCTTACTCACGCTTGAATCAAACAAACATCCCATGATTCATTCAGATTCAGACAGTATTAAATTCAAAATCTTGTTTAATGGCAAAGAAGAAGCACAGATTAAATTTATATAAAGTCAGGACATTTTTGCTTGTGTAAACAAAATCTTAAAAGTTTAATTGTTATTGTAAGAGAACCATAGAATCATAGAATGGTTTGAGTTAGAAAGGGCCTTAAAGATCACCAGGTTCCACCCCCCTTGCCATGGACAGGAATATCTTCCACTACAGCAAGTTGCTCAAAGCCCAATCCAACCCAGTCTTGAACACTTCCAGTGATGGGGCATCTACAGATTCTCTGGACAACATGTTCCAGTGTCTCACAACTCTCTGAGTAAATAATTTTTTCCCCAAATCTAATCTAAATCACTTCCCTTTTAGTTAAAAAGTGTTCCCTCTTGTCCTATCACTAGCTGTCCTTCTAAAAAGTCCCTCTCCCTCTATTTTTAAGCCCACTTTCTGTACCAGAGCCTTCTCTTCTCCAGACTGAGCAATGCCAATTCTTTCGGCCTGTCTTCATAGGAAGTGCTCCAGCCCTCTGATGATCTTTGGAGCTTCCCCTGGATTCATTCCAACAGGTTGACATTTTCCTTGAACTGAGGACCCCAGAGCTGAACACTGTAGTCCAGGTGGGTTCTCAAGAGAACAGAGAAGAGGAACAGAATCACCCCTCTCAACCTGCTGGCCATGCTACTGTGATGCAGCCCAGGATAAGGTTGGCCTTCTGGACTGCAAGCACACGTTGTTGGATCATTTCCAGCTTTTCATGCATGAGCACCCCTAAGTCCTTCTCCACAGGGCTCCTCTATGGGAGTTCTCCCAGTCTGTACTCAGGCCTGAGATTGCCCCAACCCAGGTGCAGCACCTTGCACTTGGACTTGTTGAACTTCATCCGGTGCTCATGGGTCGACTTCTCAAGTTTCTTCAGGTTCTCTTGGATGGCATCCCTTCCTTCTTTTGTGTCAAATACACCACTCAGCTTCATGTCATCAACTTGCTGAAATGTCATTTGGCGTGACTGTCATTGATAAAAATATTACAGAGCACCGGTCCCAAGACACACACCACTCAGGGGCACTACTCATCACTGGCCCCCACCTAGATATGGAGACATTGACCAAAATTCTCTGGCTGCATCCAGCCAGCCAATTCCTTATCCACTGAATAGTCTGCCCTACAAATCCATGTCTCCAGTGTGGAGATAAGGATGTGTGCAGGACCTCACCAAAGGCTTTATAGAAGTCTAAACAGATGACATTTGTGGTTCATTCCCTGTCAACTGTGGCAGCAACTCTTTCACAGCCCAGATTTAATTGCAAAGACAAAGAGAAATACAGTTAGAACACAGAACAAAGTCTCAGCAGCAGTAATAAAACAGTTAAAATTGCTATACATGTACTTAGTTTCTACCCTTTTCCAGATGTGATGATCATCCTTACCCTACTCCTCTGGGTCCTGAGGCTGACAGCTTCCTCTAGGGAGTGGTAGGTAGTGTTGCATGCATCTGGAGTTCTTTGTCACAGCAATGGTTTCTTCTTCCTCACTCCTGGATCTACATAAGGCATATTGGGAGCCTTGTGGCAGATTTTGAGTTGGAGGAGACAGTGACCTGGAGCAGGCCATGTGTGGCAATGCCACCTACTTGGCCTTGCCTTTATCTGACAGTACAGCAAGGAATTTCTCCTGAGAACCTCTGTTAGGAACAGAGTTGTTCTCTCAGAAGGAAATTATATAACATCTCGGATGATCACAAGGGAAAGCATCTCTCCATGGATGGGATTTGTTTCACTTCTTGCAGCATGCTCTGGGAAAACCCATGCAGGTTCCATCTGAAGCTGTACAAATACAGGGTGCCCAGCATCTGAAATCCAAAAGGATTTGCTCCCTGTCTGTAGTCCTCTCCTTATTCTGTCTTATGAAGGTAGTCAGTTTACTAAGCCATTAGTTTTCAGGCCTTACTGAGGCTATCACATCACTCACCAGGTGCAGAACATGGAGCCATTTCAAAATGTTTGCTAACATCCATTTGTACCTTTCTTCATTGCTCTGCACCTCCACACTACACCTGAATTTACTATATGCTATGATCTTTGTGCATGTTAAACACAAAATATAGATTTGTCTCTTCTCTTTGTTACACTTAAGACCACCTCTGTGCAGCTCCAAACTCATCACTGGTAACTTAAAGTTGTAGGTCAAGGCAAGCCAGGCAGACAAGCCAGAGAAGCCTCAAGTCTAACACCTTGTAAACTCAGTAAAAAGCTTTGATAAGCTTTAATACTGCCTTTAAGTATTTCTAGCACTTTTTCATTAAAAATATAAACAATTATTTTTTTATTTACAAAAATTTTGTTGGACAGTAGGCTTGTAATGCACAAATATTATTCTTATAAGTTGTGAGAATATAATCATAATTATCACTTCTAAGATGATGGGAAAATTTTTATATCTAAAAGAAGCCTGTGGACAGATACATTTAAGATATTTGGAATTTGTTACCTCAAGTCTGTCTATACATTAGATTTCTGACTTGGGTCACTGGCTAAAAATTCTGAAGGAAAAAACCATGGTAGATGTAGAAAATGGCATAAAATGCAAAATAAATTTAGTAAAGATGGATAAATAACTTTAGGCTGATGCCACTAGGAGTTTATGGGCTACAGTGGACAGCAGACCCTCCTAATGGACCACATGACAGAAGGAAATATAAAAGCTGGAAGATGCTCTGACTAAGGTTTCGTTTGAGTCAGCCACTAGAGTTTTGGTAGGGAAAGGAGGTTCTTGGTTAGCCTTAGAGTTTAGAAGTAGTAGAGATAGACTATGCTTTACCCACTTTGGCGGTTTATCTTTATCGTCAAACATATGTTAGACAACCTGGGATTTGTCTTAAAAGGCTTCCTCTGGCACTTGCTAAAAAGGCAGCCAGACTCTGTAAATAACCTGACCTCAGGTGGGATTCAGGTGACCCACATGGATACTTAGGAATGCATCCTTGCAGTGCTCCAGCTCCTCTGGCTGTTCCCATGCCAGAGCTTAAACAGGTTTGTTTAATCTAGAGCTGTTCAGCAAAGCACTTTGATCTAGAAAGATTCTTTCATGATCAAAATAAATGATCCTATAAAACACTCAGTTCTAAACAACACTCAGTTTCAAAAATCAAAATCAAAAAGTTCAGAAGTTGGCTGCACAGAAAATATTTACAGTTCTGCTAAGTTATGGAACTAACAGAACTGATGTCAGCTAAATGTGTCTCTTTTTCTTCAAGTTCTGTAAAACACAGGTAAGCAGGTTGTTTGGGCTTTTTAAGTTTAAAATATTCAAAAATGAACAATAAAATGAAAGTCATAAGGAAAAGTACTGGGTGTGTTCAATTCATGTGGGCCGTTTGGTGCAAAATGCTGACTTGAAGTATAGGTAGATTTACAGAAGAGGAAGTTCTTTAAAAATCCTAAGATTCTCAAATAATTTTTATTTTCACTTGATGTTTTCAAATTAATCCTGCAATCGAACATGCTTCTTTATACATCAGTGCAAAATACCTGTCTGTTCTTTCACTAGCTGCTCATAATAGCTGTCAGTTTTTAGATTATCTCTCCATCTGTAGTTTCAATATATTAAGTAATTAATAAGCCTCCAGATTTACTGAAGTAAACTAAGATAAAGAACAAACCAAGCCAAGGAAACCATACTCTGGGTTGTGTATTGGGTATAATTATTCATGTGAGTAGTTACCTAAGAGAAAACAAAGAACAAGCAAGCAGACTCCCCAAATCAGAGAAATTTAAGAAATATTCAAAACTGAAATAATCTTGGGGCTCAATACTACATGAGTAGGTTTTAAAATTCTGTATAGCAATGTTAAAATCCATATGTTTGTTTTCTTGTTAAATACCACATATCCACGTTTTCTGGAGTTGCTGCACCATCTTCTGGCAAAAAGGAGTGTTTGCAAGTAATGTTCTAAATCCAATCAGAAATGATAAACAACTGTGTGCTTCTCCTGAAGTTTCCATCTCCAGCTCATTTCAATTACCAGAACTCCCGATTGCCTGTGGTACATTAATGAGAGCTGGAGGAGAGGAACTATACTATTTGAAGCTTTTTAATTAAAAAAAAGTAGAGAATAAATTAAACCAGAAATAGAAATATTAAAGAATTTGTGAGCAGTTGTACTCTGGTCTGTGTGATGAATGACCTCTGACCTGCAGTGTGCACCACATTATGGTGGAATCCCTCAGTGGAAACAGACAGACTTTATCCCCTTTTGCTTCCATAGTCAAGCCTTCTCTTCTTCTTTCATGACAGCATGGAAGAGTCAAATCCACACCTGACAGCCAATGACTAGGTACAGAAAAGCAGTTATGAGGTTAGAAATTGTGTGTTACCAGGATATCATAAAGATTTCTGCAGTAGTTACTATTCTGCTATGAAGCTTCAGTCTCAACAGTGCACTCAAAGCACACAAGGCATAACCTTCCAAAGTCCCTTCCCTTTTGATCCTGTGGATCCTTCAACAGTGCAATTCTACTAACTGTTATTAAAATAATTTCTGAAGTAATTTAATTGCTTGTAGATCTGAGGAAAAGTATTACAGGTGTGCATAAACACAAAGAAACTGATGAGAGCCTGGTCTTGGGTTAATGATTTTTCAGACCTAGAGGTCACTGGCAATGTTTTGTCACATCTCCACAGACACCAGCAGTGTGTTATCGTATCAGGATGGTACTTGAATACAAATATGCTCAAGGATTGTCTGAGGACTTCTTTGTGAGAACAAGATGCTCTTTTATCTGGGGTTTGCCAGAAGAGAGTGAGTAGCTGCTGTGTGCAATAAAACACACAGCAGGGTCGAGTGTCTTCATGAAAACTATTAAAAATGCTCTTTCATTTGACTTAACTATGAGAGCATTAGCAAGTAGTTAATGTTGTAATTTTTAAAAGGTATCTTTTCCCATTATTTCTAAATCCTCATTCAGTACTTCCAAAAATAACCCCTTGGGTGCAAACGATTCATTAAAAAATCAAAAAGTATAGGCTGCAGTTCACCAGGAGTCCTAGTCCAGTTAGTGTTTTTAGTTATTTTTGGCTGCACAGCCTAGGATTTCAAAATGAGAGCCCTGCACACTCCATAGGTCTGGAATTTTATACCTTAACTGCCGAAAATCTTGGGCTGTCCACAACATGTCAAGCTTATATAATGAACATTATGCACTAGCAAAGGACCTTGGAAATACATTAAAGAAACTTGTGTATTGATTATATCCGACTTATGTTAAGTCCACCCAAGAGTTCCTCAGCACTGACATGGCTAAGAGAACATTTGTAAAGATATGTTTTCACATACCATCTTAAGTTATAAAAGAAATGAAATTTTATATTTCTGTTTAATTTTTTGCCTTGGAATTAAGGTTCAGACTAATTAGACAGGGTAGCTTCTCCCTCTGAAGTCTACTGCAATTTACAAAACTTGCTGTTGGTCTGAAGGCTTGATGGGGAAGCCTGAGAGCCATGCTGCTGGCACTGCTGCCATCTGCTGCCGAATTTAAAATACACACCCTTTAAAAGTTGGAGAAAAAATCCGAAATTTAGGGTTAGGACTTCTCAATTTCACAAATCATAGTAAAAGATACAAGAACTACAGTTTACAATTTATGTTAAATAACATATAAAAATTATTTAACTGGGTTATTCTAGCTAGTCAAATCACTGTTATTAATATTTAAAATATGTGGAAATTTATAGAAGTGTCTGCACAAAGAAATTTACCATAAAATGGTTATTAATGTTTATTTTCAGTTTATAATTTTAGAAAACATTCTTATTTCTTTTTTAACCTAAATTTATCACCATATTTATATATTTAAAAGGCAGTCTCATTGTCCTCACCTTCAACTGATGTTTTCTAAATAAAAATGATAGCACATATTTGTGGGGAATGCTCCAAATTTATGTAGCCCCTGGGTTTTCTTCCTCAGAGAGTTTGCTCACTTGTTTATTCCTTATGCTCATATCTCTGGCCTCTTTCTTAGTCAGCATTCTTCATATTCTTTTGAAGTTTGAATCAATGTTTTCTAAGATTGGCTGAACTGTATTTGATACTGGAAATGGATCACAGACCCAAGACTATGATTAAAAAGTAATATTAAAACTCAGAACACCAGGGAACCTTGGAAATAATTAATACCATATTTTTCAAGTAAAAATAGCTATCTAATATAGTTATCATTACTGTTCAGGTTAACACAGAACTATATCAGCAACTTCTACACAAAACCTGAACTTTCCATGTGCTTGCTTACTTTTACTGTCATCTATAATGGTGTGAAATAGTAAATTCTTAAAAAATCTTTGAATATTTTTACAGCAAGGGTTAACATTCAATTCTGACAACCCAAATTTTCAATGTTAAAGTTTTGAGACAGATGAGTTCTGCAGGTACTCTGAATTTTGAGCAATGTTTTGAATGCCCCAGGCCCTGCTGACATGAGAGGTTTGAAAGAGGTGCTGTGGCTGGTCCTGGTGGTGGTAAGGAGCTGCCCCATTGGGTTAAGTCAACCAAGCCACTCTTCTTGGCTTCTGTCTTTAATTATCAGACTTGGAGGCCTGGTGAACAGGCTCTACATGTTACATGCTGAGCTGGACTCTTCAAAGGGTGGTTGACAAAAACTTATTTAAACACCTTGTACTTTAAAGAGTAATAATTTAAATTGGAACAATTGGAAAACACCAGTCTGGTGAGTCAGGTTTTTGCTGTAGGAATGTAAAGAATCTTCTCAGACTCAGCAATGCTCACCACAGTTCCCAGAAAGACATTCAAAATCAGTGATTTCTTGCCCAGCCCATGTATGAGGTCCTGGGCACACATTCAGCCCTGCAGGAGGCCAAACCAGGAGCAAGTGGCAGAGCAGGGTAAGGGCTTGCTGAAGTTACCAAAAAAGAAAATCCTGTTTTTCAGACCTTCTTGAGAAGCAGATAGGAAAGAGGTGTATGAACCATGACCCTTCACACTGCAGATGAAGTTGCTCAGATGAAGTTGTGCCTAGTTGTTGTTGAATGCATGACAATATCAACTTCTCTTTTTCGGTCCACTGTAGGTATCTAAGACCAGTAAAAGATTTTTAACTTTTACTCTTGAAAAAGATAAACTATCTCCCTCCAGCCTGGACTTTGTGCCTTAATCTTTAAAATATAGTAACTGTTGTTTGATAATCAAGAGATACAGTGTTTAAAAAAAAAGGGGGAAATAGTGTTTTTTTTTTTTTCTTTTGAATATTACAGTCGTTAAAATAAAGATTGAATTTTTGTGCAATTGGAAAAATACCCTCAATCCACTAGAGATTTGTAATTACTGGCTAGATTTATTCCAAGGAAAACAAGTCACTGGTAGTGTCTTTTTTTCCTGTCTATAAGTAGAGGCCTCAAGAGTAGAAGTGTAGTATGATACCAGGGGTCCTGAGGGCAGGAATCCAAATCCTGTCTGCTGTACTGCTTGCTGCTCCCTGGAGAGATGCAGCTCTGAGAGCTGGGCACAACCTGGCTCAGACAAGCTGAGACAAAACCAAACATACTCACCACAGGTAGAGCACCCCAAAAAGCACACAAAGGGAATAACAAGAAGGCATAAAGGGCAGCCACAGCTCCTGCAGGAACAGACAGCAGAAACAGAGGGGGAGCAGGATCACTCCACTCCTGTTTCTCTCGTTAAGGATGCTGCCCCTGGGCAGTGCTGTTGGGTCCTCCTCCTCCTCCTCCTCCTCTTCCTCATCTTCCTCCTCTTCTCCCTTCCTCCTTCTCCTCTTCCTCTTCCTTCTTCTCTGGTCAAGAACAACAGTTTCTCTTTTATTTGCCATTCCCAATATTTTGCTGCTGTAACTCAGCAGTCATCTCCAATGTATCTTTTACTATGTAACTAGGTTAAGGATATCAGAATTTTAAGCAGGTGTGTGGGCATGTGTGTGTGTGTGTGTGTTTTCTTCTTCAACCTCCCCACGCAATAAGGTGACAGCACAGTGCTGAATCAGAGCAAACTTGGACACATCAAATCCTAAATGAAGTCAGAGAGCCATGGCAAAAATTCTGCTGCTTGATATTGTTACTTGGTGTTGCCATAGCAGGAGTGTTTTTAAGAGCCTCAGAAAATACTGGTGATTATTTTCACTTCCTGCATTAGCATCCATTGGTGTTATTAAATACTGAAAAAATCAGTTTGAACATTTCAAGTCTTGATGTTCTTTCCTGGATGCTAAGCACTTTTGCAAAAAAAAAATATATATGGAACACGTTTTACAGAGACTATTTCTTCTGTCTGGAGCATGCACAAAGATGTGCCCATAAAAATTTTTTGAGGTAATGAAGGGATACAAGGAATCATTTTGCCTACAGGCTTTATAATATTGTTACATTGCTCCTTCTTTAACACTACAATCAAAGATTTTTTCTGTTTCTCTTGACCCTTATGTTGACCTATATACTAACAACTACTTCATTATTAAACTGATGATTTTGTGTGATTAAGCCTTGCCTTTGAGAGCTTATTATAATGATTAATATTGCCTTTTGGAGTTCTGTGTGGGCCCACTGATTTATTATGCCCTCAAACATTTATTCTTTATGTTGATCACAGCAAGATGTATAAAATAAGCTTAATGATAATGATAAACCTGATTTCACCCTCCCTGACAGTGTTGAGAAGCATCATGGCAGTAAAACAGCATACATAGTCTGTAAAATTGTGTTGAACTTAAAGATCTTAATAAGCATCATGGTAGGAATAAAAAAAGAGCTCTTGCACCAAACACTAACTTTTTCTCATAAAAATCTTATGTAATTTTCCTGTTTATTGATTTCAGTAGGCTTTTAATGTATACAGGCTACTTTTTTCCCCTCTAGCACATAATTAGGAAAGCATAGATTTGCTCTGCTATTCTCATATAAATCTATGTGCAAATGTTGCTGTGATCCACATCACTCCTCTTTCAGGGACTTAAGCCATGTTTCCTTGGCATGTATGCATTACCTCTTTTTTAGAGGAAAGTAATCCAGCAATATGATTCCTTCTGGGAACACTGATTCCAGGACAGGCAATATTCAGTCATTTAAAATATATTTTTACACTCTATCTGAAAAAACATCAAAGAGATTGCCTGTTTCTTTTGTGTGTGTGTGTGTGTTTCTGAGCTATTAGAGTGTATGCTGTACATGTCTTATGTCTTTTTACTACACTAGGTGGTTTGAAATATGCTAAGAATTATTGACAACCCATACAATTGCTTATCAGAGAAATTCTGGCCTTTCAGGAAAACAACAAAAAGAGATTAATTTCAGAGAACTTTAGATGTTACTGCAACGACCTGAATAGCTCAGATCAATCCTTTTTATGAGTGGTGGTAAGCCAGTCTGTAGCTCTGTTTTGGTTTCCTTTTTTCCTAAGGCAGCATCACTGAGTATTGATCAGTCTGTCTGTCATGAGCAAGGAATTTCAAGCTATGTACACAGCCTATTTTCATTAAACCACATCACTTTTATGTGCTTACCAGGCACTGTTATTGCTCCTAAAACTGAAAGCTCCTTGGCTTGAAATTTTGTGATGATATTTAAGGCTTATTTATTTTACCTAAATATAAATGCCTACAATGCAGGCCTCTAAGGCTGTGCTGCTCTTCTGTGCTTGGATATAGAGTTAATCCAAGCTGAGGAGCTGAAGAACCATCATGTGCTTGTGGGAGACAAGGAGTGAACCAGGTGAGGGGATTCTGACTGTGTGATAGACACCACAATTAGAAAGAAAAAACTCTGTTGAGCAACACAGCAGAAACCATCAATATTAGCTGAATAAAGATGACATCAAGTGAACTCTGGTAAAGAGAGAGCTGTGGAAAAGTTTGCATGCCTGCATCCTTTTATCTGTAATACAATAACGAAAAAATGGAAAGAAATACTAAATTCTACTGTGCCCTGAAGTCTTGCTAGATGAGATTGAGAACAGAATATAATTCTAACAAAGTCAGTTTTAGCTTTCAAGAAGGTAATTTTTTCATATTACGTCTTCTGAATGCCTAGGATGAAGCAAGAATGAAGTGCCCCCAGGTTGCAAAGTCTCCAAATTCTCAAAGCCATGGATGAAAATGACCCTGGTATTGCCATAGTGAACTAGAGCAGAGATTGTAAGCAGCTCTGAGCAGTTGCCCAAATGTGTTCAGCCCAGATTTCCTTCAAAAACAACATGAAAGCTCCAGACTCTTGCTGTCAAAACACAGGCTTAATGCCCTTTAGTTGTAGCTTCTGTTCTGACCTCCTCTCTTTAGATATAGGAAATTATTCCAGGTTTTATTAATTTGATTTTCAGAACACAGAGTTGAAATGTGATTTTCTTTTATTTGATTTCCTCTTAGAGGAAGAGACTGAATAAGGCCTATAATTTACAAAGGAGAGATGAGCATGTAATGGTAACTTGAAAATCTTTGTAAAGAGGCTTGTAACTTTCTTGTGCCTCAGCTCCTCACTTAAAAAAAAAAAAAAAGGAATAGCATTTCCCTACTATTTGTAAATTGATTGATGAAATGGATGGTGAATTTTTATAATAGTTTTTATTGTTCTTGAACATTGGTAAAATGTAAATTTCAGAGAAATCAGAATTTCCTTTGTAGTATCATAAAGACACAGAAATTTCTTTGCATTATCAGGAATTACTTTCAAATGGCCTCTGTCTATCACCATGAAAAAATCTGAAAGTATAACAATTTGATTCCTCATATTTTAAAATACCAGTCAAGAAACATTAATTTAGGTTAGATATAGAAGAAGCAATTGTGTATACAAGACATTAGAACTCCTCCTTGTAGCATTTGCAGAGAATGTCTAAGATCATCTGCAAAGCCCTTAGATCCTCAATTTAATAGAATTTTTCATGTTTGTATGGTGAACTGGAGATATGAATTATTAAACAAAACCACTAGTGGTTTTCATTAAGCATATGTACATTAAATAAACTCAAAAATTAATTTAATAATGCATTGCAATATTTCTTATTAATAAGGAATAAATTAATCAAAGACTTTTTATGTATAAGAGCAGTTAGAATCACAACAGAATGAAAAAAATTGCTTTTAGAAAGTTTTGGACAACTTTCAGTAAGTGTTTCATTGTGTCATTTCTTAAATATTGTACCTTATCTCATAAAAAGAGAACTATAGCAGTTTTCAGCCCTGCACTTTCACCACAGTGTTGCAGCTCTTCTTTGTCTGCTTGACTTTTTCATCCCACTTGTAGCTGACTGTGCCACTGTCTGTTTCTTTTTGGCTTACAGGCTCCTTAAGCAGGAGAGATGATGTAGGGCTGTGCAGCAACTTGGTCTCTGTGCTTTTGCCCCATAAAGCCCCTCACTGCACCCTGACCCTATTTTGGCACACAGTTGGCCCCAGCCTGCTGGATTCTTTAATCTCAGATTTAGGACTTCACATCTGCCTTCTTGAACTGCATGAGTTTCCCATCAGCTCTTTTATCCTGACTGCCAAGTCCTGTAGACAGCAAGGACCCTACCAACACTGTATTGATCCCAGCTCCCAGTGTGCTGTCAGTGTCTTCTATCTGTATCTTAGCTGTGGCTGCTGAACTGCAAATACCAAGAACTTTCTGAGATTTGACAGTCTGTGCTGAGAAAAAGATTGTATTTTGCTTTTTCACCTGTGCTTAAAAATCTTATCTGATATTGTATCACCTGAAGATCCTGATACAAGTAAGTGAAATTCTGAAGGACACAACAATATAGATAATTTGGAAAGGTCAAAGTAATAGCCACTCTATTGCAGCAAAATGACCAACCTGTTCAAATTAGAAGCTGTCCTTCTTCTGTCAGACCTACAATGCCTGCAAACAAACATACCATTTTAGCTATGCTGAGACAGATAAATCATCCAACTCTTACTATGTGCTTGGGTTTTTTTCCCAGTTTAAAGTGATGCATGCTGGTATGACAGATTTGGATAATTTGTTAATTTGTGACTGCTTTTTATTACATTATTTTGCTTATTGTTGCAGCCTCAGAGCTAGTATGCTAAGCTGAATCTCTATGTATGTTTTTCAGTAACTTCTCTCTCTATGAATTTTAAGTCCAGTCTATTTTAAAAACATTCCATGAACTTCCCAATTCCCAGTTTCACATCATAGCTTCTAAGTTAAACCCCACAAATATCAATGTGAGGAAATAACTCATGCATACTTTGCACTTTGAACTACTGAGTTCTCTGAGTAAGTAAACACATATTTTTGTTAAATATTTTTAATTATTTAAAAAGAAGCATATTATTAAATCATTCTTTCTGTGCCTGTGAAGGGACATTGGGATTTTCTCTCAGTAAACCAATTTTCTGGAGCTAGATTTAGATAAACCTACAGCTTCCACAGCAGATAATTCCAGTCAGCTCTCTCTCCCTTAGCACTCCCTTAACACTTCAGAAATGCTTTCTAACCATCTCCAGAGGGCCAGTATGCTGAGCAGGAGCTTCCTCACCAAAACAAAAAAGGATGACGAAAATTTGGGCTGAATGTGGGGTGAAGTGTTTTTTGTAGTCATAACTATTTTCTCGGAGAGAGGTACCCTAGGCACTTTGAACTCATACCTTAGTGACTGAGAAGGACCAGTTTCTTCCCTGATGGCATAAATAGAAGTCAGCTTGTGTCAGAGGTGTAGCAAATTGGCTAATGTGAAAAAGGGCACCTCTGCTCTTGAGGCATCCTCAAAGTTGTTGCCAATTTCTTATTACATTATTTTTTGAGAAAAAGGCATCAACTCACATAAAAAATTCCATTCTATACGTTTTGAGTGCCAGACTGAAACAATAATGTGTTTCACTTGGGGAGCATGTTAGGGGTTTTTTAAATTATTTGTATCAAATAGGGAGACTGCAAATATACTGAGTATAGATCTAGACATGGCTCAAAAATATAGTCTCAATGGGAAAGCATCACAGATATTATACTAGTCAGGTAAAATTCAGTACTACAAAAATGATTGCTTAAAGAAAATGATTTCTTGTTTATAATAAAGTCTAAAATATATTGTTGAAGGTTGAAACCTTCTTTCTGCTGGAGGAAAGAGCCAGAGAAAATCCTTCTAGAGTGTATCAGATTCTTTCTTACTATGTCTCCATCAGGAAATTATAAGAATACAGAGTTAGGCTACATTTTTAATTCACCTTTTCTTCACATTGAGGAGATAAACCCCTGGATATTCCTAAGCTGTGGTGATGTGTGCTCATACATTTTTTTCCTATATAGGATGCCAGAGATGAAACTGTATGAAGATATCAGCAAGCTGAATGTGATTCTGGTTCTGATTTGTTTGGAAAAAAGTTCTGATGAATGAACCATTCCTTATTTCAAAATGAAGTGTGGGAGATGGGTTATACCCTGGGAGGTCTGCTGATGCTGAAATAGGACAGAAGAATATGGCAATGTGTACAGCATCACCATAAAACCACTGTGGTCAACAAATGGGAAATACAAACCAGCAAAATACTTTTTCATGTTAATTAGGAAAAAGGAACCAAACCAGATATTTTAAATATTTATTTGTCAGACTGGGATAACAGCCTTTATAGAGCACAATTTGCATAAGTTCTCAAGATACATCCTGTATACAATCACAAAACCATGGCATGGATTTATACATAAAGTGAAAACTGGGACAGATTTACAAGCATTTTTATACAATCTCATACTGCTTTTGTTTCAGATTTTACGACTTTTAGAACAAATCTGTTTTGTTTTCATTTTTCCTGATGATTCTGGAAGCAAAATAAAAATTAAAAGAAATTCAAAACAAAATGAATATCAACAAACCACCACCTATGCATGCAACATTCACTGTGGAAACATTACATTTGCCCAAGGACTATTCTTCTTTTTTTGTTGTTTTTGCAGGGGTTTTTTGGTGTTTTTGGATTTTTTAAAACATTGTGTCTGCTGTACACGTTGTCTGTAGCATGACAGCACACATGTTAGTCAGCCATTGTTGAGCACCTGAGCACATCACTGAACATCTATAAGATACAATCAAATAAGGACACACTCACATGCTTGGATGTCAAATGGAGTTAATAATTTAAACTCAGTTTGTTTTACAAAAATGTATATTTATTTACAGGATAACAAATTAAGAAAATGACTCTTGTCAAATGATCTAGTTTTAATTATGGATATCTATATATATTATAACTTTTGAGCTCATCAATATATTTGCTTATTAATTTTTTCAAAATAATAAAACAGAACATATAGAAAACATTAAAATGTTTCTTATGGTTTAAAGAGAGAGTATCCGGTTTCACTTATTCTTTCTATTTTCCTTCTAAAGGCAACATGTATTTATAAAGAGCAATTCATCCTACATGCCAGGTGTACTGAAAGTTCACAAGGCATGTAGGACTAGAGTTTAAATATAATGTAGGTGGATACTTATGCTAAATTTCCTCTCTGTTTAATTACCTTTATAAGTTACACTCACACAAATTTTCTCTGCTATTCACATAGGTATGTACATATCTAGATATATACTCAAATAATGAATCTGGGACATTCAACATCGTAGCAATGAAAATAAATTAGTTAAAAATAGTGTCAGTTATGATTCAAATAATAATTTAAAAAAATACTATTAACATCTTTATGATATCTCCATGAAACTAAATCCTAATTAAATAATCTCTATTGGGCTCACACTAGCTTACAATATAGTAGATGTCTCTTCTTTTTCTTCATCATCATTCTCAAAGTATGAATCAATATCAGCTGGTTACCAGCTACCATATCCCACAACGTAACCATGCAAACATCCAGCATCCAGAAAAATAACTCAAATATTTCCTAGGTCTTGATTTAAAGCCAGTTCAAGTCAACAGGTTGGCTGTTACTAACTTTAACTGGCTTTTGTTTCTTCCACACAGGATCCATGTATTGTAAAACCATGGGTAATAATAAAGAAGCAGCACTCATTGCCCCTGGATACTATCCCTTTAAAGTGTAATGATAAAGAGCTAGCTCAACATTCTTCATAGAAACTCTCATGTCTAGTTTTAAACTGGAAAAAAAAGTGGCTCTTTGCTGCTCATTTTATGCATACTGATAATAATGATAATGTTATAAATCCCTGTCATTTGTAAACACACACACTGTGCTTTTGCTCATTTTTCAGCTTGTTTCCACTCTACAAGGCTTGAACTAAGAAGCAGCTTCAATTTCTGTTGTCTCAGCATATTTATGTATTAAGAGTTAAAATGCCTCTGCTGTTGCCTCCCTGCAATATGTATCTTCAAAGCAATCATAGAAATGTGTGAACTCATTAATAATCAATCACTCAGAAATTATAAAAGCTTGCCACATCTAAGCACATTTGGCCAGATAAAAGAAACAAAAAATAATGAGAAAACAAACAAACAAACAAACAAACAAAAAATAATTCTGAGATATATACAAAAACGGTAAAAAAATACTAATAGTCCTTGTTTGATTATTTTTTTAAAAAACATTGTCACGAGAGTTTTTCCTGACTTCATTCATCAAACAAACAAACAAACAAACAAGCAACAAAAAAAGAAACTATGCATTCAAATATGAATCTGTGTTGCATAGAGTGATTTCAGTACAACCTAGAAATTTGGTCAAAAAAAGGAACTTGGCACACTTTGGTGGCGTTCTCTGACCTCCGAATGGTGCTGCCTCAGAAAGCCGAGGGCGTGGGCCCAGGTCTGCCGCGCCCACCCGGGTGGCACCGAAGGAGCCCCCTCCTTGCTGCAGCTGGCCAAGGCAATGCCGTGTTCCTCACAGACTCTACTCTTTGTGTTTCATGACAGGAGTCCAAAACTGCCACTTCAACGTGCAGAAACATTTTGTGTGTTGTTCAAAGAACCAAAGATGCTTCAATTAAACCAATTGCTGACAGCTGAGTAGCCTCAAAGGCAGCTGTTCCCTACAGCCACAGCTATGCCACTCAACAAAAGCATTCAATAAAAATATTGGCCACATTTGTATATGTGTGAGAGCAAAGCACGTCTGTCCACTTTCTCAGTTAGGAATTATGATTACAGGCTTCCAATGAGGCAGCCAGAGACTGCTCGTTCCTCTCAGAAATCTCCATAGCAACTACCAGTGCGACTTGCTGCCTTTGTAGCAAATCTTAGCAAGAACAAAATCACCAGCAGTTTGCACAAAATTGCACACCTCATGGCTTGTACTTCACACAGAATTTTTTTTTGCAGGTCTTTTTTCAAAGTACAAACACAGCATCGTCATCAGGAATGCAAGATAATCCACCAAGAGAGCAACACATATGTCAAATGTATCCACACAGGATTTTTTGTTTCAGTAGGGGATTTTTTCTTTGAAGTATTTTCTATAAAAACGTATACAACATCAAAACATAGAATTTTTACAATAACTCCAGAGGACTGTTCTTAAAATATATGAGAGGTAGGGCATACATACACTGGTGAAAGCATAAAATTCAACATTAAAGCACACATCCTACTTCCACTTTCAGTGATGTTGTGTTTTTAAGATAACTAATAAGATTTTGGTAAGATTGCTCTGCTTGCAAATTAAGCAGACTGCCAGCAGGTTATGAACAAGAGGACTTTCCTTGGTGTGTATAGCATTAATATAATTTTTATGTTTCTTCTCATATTCTTGTTCCATGCTGATATTTTAAGTTGATAAACATAAACCAAAAACTATATGTGGGAAGTGTCATCAGATTAAATGGTGTATCTTTTTCACAGTCAATACAGTTGCTTAATAACCTAAGCTTTAATTTTCCTTTTTTTTTTTAAGCATATAATATTTTCCAGAATAATATTTTCAGCTGGTCTTGCACAACCTGTGGAAGTGTGCTACATATATTCAGAAAGCATAAGACAATGTACATTAAATAATTTAATGAAAATTACAAAGTCTTTTTTGGGCCATAAAAATAAATGTCTGACATGCAGAAATTTGGTCATTTTCTTTTAACGTATGCAAAGGTCATGAGATCATATTTCTAGGGAACCTACTTCATATTGAAGCTGTGAAATATTAAATGACTTCTGAGTAACATGGGAGTTAGTACCATTGACTCTTGGATTTTAACGAAATATCTATACTTTTAGGAATGGGAGAAAAAGCTCTCCTTTCTTCAAACATGGTAAAAGGGAAAATTTAGCAACCAGCTTAAGCCATGCCAGGCAGCAGTTTCTTCCCAAGTGAGCTAACTGCTTGGCTTCAAACCCCTGAAAGAGGGACTTTAAGGTTGGAAGTGCTGACACAGCCTTAAAAGTTGCAAGTTACCTTCCTATTCGCTTGTTCCCTGACTGAGAAGCCATGCTGTTGAGTGGATTATACTCAGACGTTCACCTGAGATAGAAGAGGATATTCTTCATTCTAATGCAGCAGCATCCAGTCAGGAAGTGCCCTGCTGTCCCTTCCCTTAGATTCCAAGTGTGTCACTAGTGTTGATCAAGAGGCCTGCATCGAGAGGATCGGTGTTGGCGTGGTGGGGCTGCTGCTGCGAAGCGCCCACAAAACAGCCGTGAATTCATTGTCTCGCTACAGTTTCAGAACAAGACTGGTTGCTGGAAAACGTAAGGACTAGTTGGAATAACTGCATTAGTCCCAGTGCTTAAGTCTCTTCAATCTTAATCTGATTTAGACCTTCTGTCTCAAAGGATAGGGTGAAATACAGTGTCACTGACATTGAAACAGCATTTTTCCTTTCTGATGTAGTGCCGTTAATAGTTTGTCCTTTCTCTTTAAAATCACATCCCAAGATATAGACCATTTATATAGTTTTATTCATTACATTCTAGGAGAGTGGTTTATATCCATTGTTAACACACAGAAACAAATGAAACAATCAGATCTGATTCTCCACAGCATAGTTTTTGAAGGAAAAAGAAATAAGGAAAAAAGTAAAGTAAAATAACACTACCACTTTTGCAAACACCTTGCAGTTTGTGTCAAGTGGTATAATCTCACTACAGCAAATTATCAGAGATCCTAAGGTGCAGAGGAGCAAGTTTTGCACTTTTAATAAGTGAGATTTGGAAAGTCAGTCACCCTAGGTGCTTTTGCATAAAATGATCTCCTTCTGGTTGCACAGAAAACCAGACCACGCTTCCCATCACACTACCTCCAGCTGCAGCCGAGCTCTGCGTTAGCACCTGCCCCCAGCCTTCATCATTTCCTTCACAGTTACTCTCTTCGCCAAGAGTCCAACAACACGGAGCCCTCGTATCAGTCTTCAGTTCAAACAGCCTCTCTTTAACTTCTGGGCCCAGATTTTCTCCTTTTGCTGTGTTTTGCAGCAAAAATAAGTGTACTAGCCCTCATTTAAGTGTGCTTTGTAGCCCAGAGACTGCTCTTTTCTACTTTGTATTCTGAAAGACTAGCTAAACACAATGATATCAAACTATATTCTTGAAGTGATGCTGTTTAGAGCAGACTCTGCATATTTTGTGCCCTAAGCAGACAGCTCTGCTCAGTGTGTTTGTGTGGAGCTGACCAAAAGTTTGTGCCAGTTTACTATTCTTTTCCTTAGATCCACTTTGTCAAGCCAGATATAAGCTTCCCCAATCAGTGTCTTTTTCATAAACTTCCCTCCATTGGAGACAAGCAGAATCTGTGAAAATAATAATAATAATAATAATTATCATCATTATCATAATCAGTGTGCACAGTAACATAATACTAGCAAAACATAAAAGATTCAGAAATGTTGAGCTCAAATATGCCATGCACAGAAAAGAAACATTGACCATTACTTTTTTATATAGAATCATCTTTCCCTTCACAAAAAGCCCTGTGAAAATTGAATCTTCTCCCCCTTCTGTTTCCTTATCATGAGATGTAGCAATTAGAAGATGACAATCTTGAATGTTAATGAGCAATTTGTTTACCTGGTGGTTACCAAAAATGAGCTTAAGGTCAAGTTTTAAGTTACAAGATAAAGCTTTGTGCAAGTGGAGTACCAGCTCCTGTTAGATCTGTGAAAGTCTGGGTGTTCAAGTCTGCAGACTGGGTGTTCAAATCTCTGTGTGAAATGTCATCCAACCATCTTTTCCAGCTAAGAGGTTTGTGCCGTGCAAACAATTCACTTTCCTGAAGGACTTGTATCATTCTGCAGATCTATAGGTTCATTATACATGTTTCTAAGAAAATGCATGTGATAATATGTATACTTCAGGGCATGAGTTATAGTTACACATTCAGAAAAAAAAATTAACATTTCTTAATTCTTGAGTAACTGAATTAATAAACAGAATGTTTTGTTGTTTCGGGTATTTTTGCTGTTGGTGGTGATTTTTTTTTATTAACTTCCTAAGTTTTTCAAAAAGAGAAAGAAATGATGAAATTTGCATTTCCATGACAGGATTAGCAGCATGTTTGTAATATTCACAGTTACTGAGTAGATCTCAACAAAAAACAAGCAAGGGAAGTAACAAAGGAAGTAGCAAAGGTTTTCCTGAATAGGCTTCCTGCTTCCTTGTCCAGTTTTGATATCCACTGACAACCTGGACAGTTAGATACCTAATGGCTATTAGCCAACAGGTATGAGAAGGGGAAACTCTTAGGCACTGAACTAATAGGAAACCCCACTCATCAGAAAATGTGCCCTTGAGGAAAACAGGCAGCCTGCCTCCCCTGCTGATGGCTTTCTAGGTCTCTAATTTCTGTGTTTGCTGGAGAATGGACTGCCAGAAGCTGGAAAGCCAAACCAGAACATCTGTGAAATTTGTTCTTCTGTGTTTTTCTGATTAGCCTCGCCTAGGACATTATGTATTTCTAATTGCAATGAGCCAGGAGCCAGAAGCTTAGTGCTTTCCAGAAGGGTCTAGGTGAGTTGCCAAGGAATAGGGAAATCAGAGAAGCAAAGAAAAAACTGCCAGGGACTGAGGAAAGTGCCTGTCTGAAAACTGTGAAAATGTTTTCCACAGAATGTTTTCATTCTGAGACAATCAATGATTTTGGGACAGAAAAAAATGTATCCAATCTTTCATTAGTTGTGTCCTTGATCCTTCTCCCTACTCCTCCCAGATGGAGCCCCAGGATCTATCTTCTCTAACTTGTTTGTCTCTCATCCTTGTTTCATCTGTGTCCCAGCCCTTAAATTCCAGTCTTGTGACCCTGGATCAGCTAGTCTTAGTTTCTAAACCCCAGGATTTTTGTTTTTTATTTATTCCCAATACTCTGTAACAGATAATTCAACTTTTTCTTAATTTGGGTTTTTTTTCTCTTTTTTTTTTTTCTCCTCAACAGCCCATAGTCCCATTTTTATGGCTAATATTCACAGCTCTTGCTGCTGATTTTTAGACTACAATCCCTGTTCTTAATTTCTGCCTCTGGTTGGTTCTCATAGCTCTTTACATTGTGCCTTCTATTATTATCATGTTTGATCTCATCTTACTCTCTCTCTCTGATCTTATTTTTTTCCATCATCTTCCAGTTCCATTTTTGTTCTATAAATTCTGATTTTGTTTCCCTCTCTCCCAATTATCTTTAGACTGTGTCCATCTCTTTGGCCCTAAATGTTCATCACTCAAATTCAGCATTCAAATCACCCAGGTTCATGCTTTACCACAGGAACAAATCAACTGTTAAGCTTGAAGAGCACATAAAAACAGAGGTACTGAGTCAGATTACAGCTCTCAACAGGCAAATATTTTGCTTCCAAAAGTGCAGAGGGCAGTGTATAAGGCAAAATATAAGAACAAAGCAATTAAATGATGACACTCTCTCAAAATATCTAATAAGATCTGTGGATTATTGACTTCCTGACTCACAGACAATAAGTTTGTATTTAACAGAATTTGATGTCTTTCATCCATAAATTTCTCCTATGATTTTCTCCAACTACTTTTTCTGTGAAAATATTTAGCACTCACAATATATAAAGGTAATACATTTTACAGCTCAAACTCCAATCTTCGTGAAGCAGAAAAACTTTTTCTTTGTTTTAAAGTTGTTCCTTGACACTTTTACAGGATACTTTTATGGCCTTCATTCTTTCTGAGCTCTGGTGTGCAGCATGAGCACACATCACAGAATCATAGAATCGTAGAATATGCTGAGTTTAAAGACATCAGTCAGGACCATTGTGTCAAACTCCTGGCCCTGTGTAGGGCACCCCAAGAATTGCACCATGTGCCTGAGAGTGTTGTTCAAATGTTTCTTTAACTCTGTGAGGTTTGGTGCCATGACCACTTCTCTGGGGAGCCTGTTCCAGTGCCCAACCTCCCTTTGGGTGAAAAACTTTCTCTTGGCATACACCCTAAACCTCCTGACTCTGCTTCAGGCTGTTCACTTGAGTCCTGTCGTGGGTGACAACAGTGAACAGATCAGTGTCTGTCCTTCCACTTCCCCTCAGGAGGGTGTTAAAGAACACGACAAGGTCTCCCCTCAGTCTCATCTTGTCTTTGTGTCGCAGAGTTCCAGAGGAATTGTTGCCAAGTCTCAGGCTAGCTGTTCTTATGGATATGTCCCTCACTATCTCCCTCCTTAAAACTTGATGGATTATTTCTCCATAGAACTCTGTGAATTCTTCTTTGCTGGATTACCCTATATGGTTTCCTCCTCAAACCACCACTGGAAGCAAATTTTTATGGGAGCTCTCAAACTTCGGCAAGACTTTATTGATCCCTTTGGTTTTTCCCAGAAAATGTCAATCCTTAAATAGTCTTTTATTGAGTCTATTGAAAAAATAAGATATTAGGACACTTTAACACAGGAAAAACCAGTAACTATTTTGGGGGAGGGGGGTCTTGTTTTGTAAGTAACATCCATCTTGACTGTAATGTTAATGATACAAGCAGTAAGTGTAATGCAGGCACTTAGATAATCCAGGCTAACTGCAGTCACCATAATGCACCTGTCTTATTCAGTTTGTCTGACAGATTTAAAGGCAGGTTAACTGGATGCTGATAAGCCTAACAATGCCTTGCACTGACTTAAGGCTGGCATGCAGACACCCCTTGAATTGCTTACCCCTCTCCTGAATATATGGCTTATGGTTGTTATCTCCTAATGTGAAAATAAATGAAGGTAGACAAATTGATTCCAACCTGTCTAAAAAAAAGCAAGTCTAGCCATACGACCAAATCTGTCTAAGCAACTAAAACACAGGAGAGGGACGATTTCTGAACCAGTTCTATGCATCATTTGATGTGTCACAGACTGACAAAAAATCGGCTCCAAATGTACCAGAGAATATCTGGCTTGGCATGATCAGTAATTCTCAGTGTCTGAGATTATGATTATTGTGTCAACTTCTAGGTACCACAACTTTAAAAGAAGTTGCAGAAATGGAGAGAATGATAAAATGATTAGGGATTTAGGCAAAAAGACATATCAAAGAAATTTGGTTGACTTAGCACGGAAAAGTAGAGAGAAGAGATAAGAGCCTTTCAATGTAAACCTTTTTTTTTAAATAAAAAAGAAAGCAGATCTGTTTTCCTCTGTACTTTTTGAGGATATAGGTGAGCTTAATTTAAAAATATGACATATTTAATTTTGATATTGCACTAAACTTTCTAAATATATAGAAAATTATTCTTGGAAGGCATGTATAACTCCCTTCTCCAGGGGATATTAAGAACAGATCCAGCCCAAAATTTTCAGGCCTGATCTATAAATACCCTTCTTCAGTGTCGTGTGATGGAGTAATCCATCTTTTAATATCTCCTCTAGCCTGATATTTCCATTATTATATAACTGTGTTACTTTCTTTGTAGTTTTCTCTTTTCAGCAAACTACTGGAATAGAAGATTGAGCTCAAATGCCCATAGCACAGCACAGAAAACATCCAAAATTAGGATTTAATAAAATGCAGAATTACCTGAAGAGAATGCCCAGCAGGACTCAAGCTAAATCTAAATGTTTCATTGAACGAAGGCTCTCGGTCATGCCTGCATACCCTGGTTTTCTTCTTAATTACTCTCTTTTGGGTAGAGATATTGACAACATAGAGCTTCACATACAGGTCTGGGGAAGAATAGTTCAATGAGTTAAATAGAGAAGCTTTTAAATAATTGTTAACAATTTGAACAGAGGGGAATTTTTGTGAAAAATTTATATTTTACAAAGTCATATTCTGTTCTCATTCACATGGTGTAGAAATGGACCCACCCCACTAAATCCAAAGGAATTACTTTGTGTTTATAATGTTTTCATTAAAGGAAAATAATACATGATATATTTATCTATGTATAAAATATCATTATGAACATGAGATTTTAGTTTTTAAAAAGTTTTTTCATTAAAAAAGAGTTCTTTACTAGTTATACCTGTTCTTTGATAACCTAAGGATTTATAATTTTACTGAAGTTAAAAATGGATTAATTTTTAAAAATAAAAAGTAAACTAAAAAGAGGATTAACTTCTGAGAGTTAATTTGCTTCTATGAAATATTTTTACTTACATTAAAGTTGCTCATAGGAGAAAATGAGGACTTCAAAAACAATCCTGTAGAATATGTCATCCTGCCTAAGAAGCAATTTTCTTTTCCATTTTAGTGATAATGTTAAATGACTTAAGATACAACCTACTTATTGTTTTCAAAGTATCATGAAGTTGTTTTTTTAGTGATACCTGGTAGATGATCTGGAGATTTAAATTTGTATGTGATATTTCTGCACTGAAGGATTTCTACTATCAGTTGTTCTCCATCTGTCTTCATTTCCTTCTTTAATGCAATCTTGATTTCACCCATAACCTGTGTTTTACCTGGAAAAGCAGAAAAAGCAACCCTCATTAATGTAAAAAGGAAGCTGAATGTATCTTTCTAATTTAGAGAGAAGTAAAATTTCCTGGTGGATGTTTTTTTTGTTTATTTGTTTGTTTGTATTGTTTGTGGGTTTGTTTTATTTGCTTAATTTAGTTTGGGTTTTGGTTTTGGTTTTTTACTTATAGTTTTTATAGCTATACCTATAGCTCATAGTTTTTAGTCAGGAGTGTAAGGATAATGTATACCTTGGATGAGCAAATGGTAGGTACATGCAGTACACTTGTATAACTGGATTATATGCTTCAGAATGTATTTGCCTCAGTGGAGCTTTTTTCCCAAGAATAGAAATTTCTCTAGGAGTCGTTACAAGTCACATAACGGTCACTGCAATTCACCTTTTCAGAAACATTTACTACAAGACTCTGAAGTTCTCTCTTTTTAAAAAGAAAAAAAAACAGTAAGAAAAGAAGAAAGAGAACTTTCAATAGATTGTTAAAAGCAAGATATTTAAAGGCAATGAAGTAAGGCTGGTGAAGTCAGCATTTCATTTCACCTTCCTACATACATAGAGCAATATCATTCATACAGTTTAAAAGGAAGTGCTTAGAGTGACCTTCGAAAGTAGAGGTAATTTCTCTGCTTATATGAGTAGAAATACAGGCCCATTATTTTTACATTTTATGGATTTCTCTCTAAATCGGTTCAGAGATGGAGAGAAGGCACAGAAGCAAATGTGGACAAAGCTATTTTGCCTTTCCTCTGCCTGTCCTCCCACAAGCCTTTACAGAAGCCAGGCAGAATGGAGAAGGGCTACATTTTCTAAATGCATAGGGCAGTGGGAGCAGAGCACCCTCAGCTCAATTCTCTCTGTGTTAACATCATGGCATTGTGGGGGTTGTGCTTCTATATCTGTTATCCTGCTAGTGAAAATATTATTTCACCTTTCTCTTCTCTTTAGATATCAAAAGAAATCAGACCATAAAACCCCTGAGATTCTTTATTACCTAGTTTCTGGTCCCAGCAGGCTTTAACACATTACTGGAAATTCTAGAAGCTTGTGCCAAGACATTGTAAGGTGCAAAACTACTCTGAAGAAAGTAAATAATTATGAAACATCTGGAGAAGATTCTCAGTTAAAGAGTGTTAAGTCGCCAATGGCATGTAAAGATTATTTCTTGTATCACAAATGTATAATCAAATTTGAAAACCACCCTCTAAAAATATCAGCTTCTATTTCACAGAGGTCAATTCTAATTTTTTCTACTTAAAATAGTTTGGGGGATCATTAGTAAAAGTATAATAGCAAATAATCACAGCTACAAACTGGCCCCCAACTCTCCTCACAAATCAAAGCTGGAATTTTAGTTACAGTCCATAACAAATTTGTAATTCAGCTTCAGCAAAGCCAGCATTTCATCTATTGTTTCTAAGATGGGAAAGGACCTGTTTATGAGGCAAGTGACTCTTTCACAATATCTAATAATCACAAAACCATTCCTATTGGTTTGAATAGGCAATAATAACATCCTTTCCTGCTACATGGTTGTGCATGATAATGAAGCCTTCATCATGTGATGCCAGCAGAAAAGATTATTGGCAACTGGGATCAAAGAAGGAATGGCCAACAATGACCCTGTTGTTATTCATCAGTCTGTTATAATGCCCTTTCTCAGGAAAGTGTTGAATTTCCATTGGACCTATCTTGGATAAACTGCGGATTTTGAATGACTTGAAGGAGATACAAGACAAAATTGTAATGCTTCCTTTTCTCTGTAGATAAAATTCTCAAACTGCAGATGAAGACATGACACACCTGAAAGGTGTTTAAATCTGAATTTGTGATCAGTATTGGTTCTTGCACTGACTCCCATCCTTGACCAGGAAAAAAAGCCCAGCATGGACAGCTGTTGGACAAACCTAATATTATTTTCAGGAAATCTTTAGTTAATCACAGGCTTTTCTGGAAAATGTACTTGGCTTATTTTCTTTATTCCCTCTCTGTCCTTTAAGCTCTATTTGCATTAGTTGTTAGGACCTTGTCTTGATTGCCTTAGTGCCTCCTTTTTCACTTAGATGTGCACTAAACTTAAGATGAGATGAGGTGGTTGGATGCCACTTTTGATGCTGTGAGCCAGAAAAAAGGATATATGCTTCCAGCAAATGATGTTTGAATATTCCAACACCATTTCTCAGCATCTGGAAATTTTCCATGGACTATTCTGTATCCCCAAATACTCTTTAGGACAAGTAATCCTACTTCACTATTTAAGCATCATGCGGAAATCAATGATCTAGAGCTGCAAACACATGAAGGATGACAGCTTTCTTGTGCTTCCATACTAATTTTCATTTCTCCCACATCATGAGTGAAGGAGCCTTAACATCAGCCTTCTGAGACATTGCACTAAAATAAATCACCACTTCAGAACCCACCAGAGTTTTGTAGACTCCGAAGAGATTCCTATTCCTTCTATTGCTTAGCTTTTCGCCCTTTCTCATATGTTCGTTACATCTTTCCTTTGGTAGATGTGCAAAAGTAGAGCAGAGGTGCCTTGTTTTATGGAGTTGATTCTTTAAATGAAAATGAGAGATATAGTGATGAAGGGAATGGTTAATAGTGAACCATCTAAGAGCTGGTGAAAATTCACAGTGGGCTGAGCTGGACATGAATGTTCTTTGGTATGACAGAAATAAACTTCTTCAGGGTGTCATGGGATTGGATAACCCCAAGGGTTGCATTGGTAGGAATAAATCAAAATATACAGCATCCACACACAACCTTTTGCCTTCTTATATAAGTTTAGAAAACATCAGTCATAGGTGATGTGAGAATGGAACTGATTGTAGATATTTTGGTACATTGGATGATGATAAATGCTACAATACAACTCTGAAAAAGTGATATTGCATATCTTTTTAGGGAAGCACCAATATGGTTTCCCAAGGAAACATTTGCCTCAATAAAAATGATTTTGAGATGAAAGAGGTGCAAAACAAGACTACCACAGTGGCAAGGAACTGTATAGTAAAGCACTAAAAATATTACTATCTAATTTAGCTTTAGAAACAAGGATTGAAAAAGAGATGTTCTACAACCATATGCTAGAGTAAAAATTGGAAAGGATAAGAGATATTTAAGCTGAATTATTGTGATATTTTACCTGTTTTGTACATATCAAATGCACACTTACTGATATACCACAAGAGGACTACAGCCATGCACAGCATCATTGTGTTCACTTTTGCAACATGCCAACTACAGGCAACCAATTCTTAAATATATCTATATTTATACATAGGAGTAAATACTTCCATGGTTGATTTTTCTTTTTTTAATAACTGCACACCTCTTTTCAGGGACCATATTTATCAATAATTCATTAACAATTAAAAGGAGGTTGTTATTAACTAAATTGCTGCAAGGTATTTGAGAAGTCAAGGAGTTTAAATTTGCTGTGGTGATGGCAATACCAAAGCTGCTGTTCTTGTAGAACTATCACATTCTGCATTGTGAAAGGTTAATTAGTTTTGCTATTAGTTTTAATTGACTGCTGTTGTAAATCTCAGGATGTGTCATCTTCACTGTTTTTGTCAGTTCCAGAGATTGATAAGTATGGATTGTGCTCCCATTCCTTTTTAGTCAAATGCCTGCTGTCAAACAGAATTACCCAAGACAGAAATAAGGACTTGCCTCCCATAATTCCATGCTCAAGGCTAATTCAGCAACGTATTAAATGAGCAAGTAAATTTCACTGGAGAATGGCAGGAATTTTATTCAGTTCAATTCTCTGAATGTAAAGTTCTGAGATAATTTGTGCTTTTATCTTATCTTAGAATAAGTTGAATAACTTTCTGACATTGACTATGTGTTTTCACATAGATGGAAAACATATGAGTAGGTTAAACTTGGAAATTTAAATAAGAGATGCCTAAATGCTGCTACTTGATAAACATCATACTTGAGTAATTTCCTGAATGGATGCCAGATGGCCAGAAAACAGAATCAGGAAAATACATAAACTGATATTTTGTTTCATAATTGTGTATAAATTGGTGTGGGCTCTTCTGTTCCAGAAGAGTGACTGGGGAGTGCTAGAGCAGTGGAATTAAACATAAAATACAAGGGGAAAAAATTAACAAATATTCCCCAGAATTTTTCTTTTCAAATGACGTTTATGGATGAAATTATTGTTTACAAAATAGGTATGAAATGCTCTTCTGGAGATTCATGAGTCAGACAATTTATGGTGAAAGATTTTAAATCAGAAGGATGTCCTTCTAAACACCATCCAGTGGTATTGGCCTACTGAATAGATGTATCATTTCCTTAGGTCTTTATCTGTTTTGACATACTAAGAGATTAAATTAATGTACTTCTGAGGGCTCTGTACGGTGTTTATTGATGGAATAAAGGATTTTTTTTCTACATACTTTACTAATATTTGTCTCCTAGTTATTTAATATCCTGGACTCGGATTGTTATCTCTAACATGCTGTAATGAGAAATAATATATTCCAGAATCAAGCAAATAAAACACTCCTATGTAGTTGTATTGCTTAAATAAACAAAATCTTGTATTCAGCTATGTTAGGATATGTTTGTAATATTTAGAGAGTTGGAACATGTAGTAGCATGTCATAAAGTCTAAGTAATCCAAGATTCCAATCTTGATAACTTGAATTAAAAAAAAAGTACAAAATTACATCTTTAAAATGGGAACACAAAAGCATGGCTTCTGTCACAAGACCCATGTTCCTTAGCAGCTTTCCATGATCCTAAAGTTCATCACTCAGAGGTGGAGTTAATAACATCTCTTAGAGTTGTTTGGATTCAGTAACTGGGATTGGGTTTTCTGTGAAGAGACTTTGGTTGTGTAAACATAGAGAGAACTTTGGAGTGTAATCCCAAGAGAAAACTCAAAGTCTTAAGATGACTGATGAGGACCTTGCCACCATCAAGAATGTCTCCACAGTAACCTATGAAGCTTGTACAGACATAATTTTCTGTCTAACACAGTGCGGTTGTACCAAGAAATATGTTTCTGCTGGATTCCTTTAACACTATTTTAAGAACCAGAAGGTCATCCTCCAGCTGTGATTCAGAAAAACAAGATAACATGATCTTATTGCAATAAATAATTCAATATTACTGCAAATAGTAGTATATATATACATATATATATTTCAGTATTAGAGCTAAAGAACTCCAACTGAAGGTGAAGCAAAAGTATTCCGTATAATTTTAAACATACATATATCAAGAAGTTAAAATACCATCCAAACCCTTTCACTCTTAATTTTTAAGAAAACCTTTCTCTCTCTTTTTTGTCTTTTTTTTTACTATCACAAGAGTTACTTGCAGTACCAGCTGGTTTTTTCCATGCCTTTCATCATCTTTCTGGGGTATGAGCTACTGACAAAGCTGCTACAAAATATTATGAATAACCTTCATAAACAACGCTTCCCAAACTTTGCAGACTCCAATATTTTCTATCCTTATGACTTTTTTCTTTCTTTCTTTTTGTCTTTTACATTTTGCACACATATTTCATTCTGTATGAAAATTACCAGAGTTTTCTCTTGTAGGCTGGTTTTATATTAATTTCTTTCTGCAGTAAGAAAAATCAGGCATCTAATAGAGTTTTAGCTGCTACTTCCTCCTGTCTCATAGTGCTTTAAATACATGGTACTATTACTACCATGGGTCTGTCTCAATAAATATGAGGTTGAATATGTTCTGAAACTTGTTGCTCCTTTTGCAACTGGATACACAGTTTGCTCTTCACAGCGCAGTCAACAGCTCATGGGACAAATTGAAGCTTAGAGAAAGGTTGTATTTATTTACCTCTGCTCTGAAGAGGAACTCCAGCTGCTAAGGGTCTCTAGTATGTGTTCAGAGTCTTCTCTAATCTGCCTGTGGAAAGGCTACGTGGTGTTATAAAAGAAGGGCTTGGTGTTATTATGATTTATTCTGTCCCTTTCCTGACACAGGTAGGGGCACTGTGTGCAGGCAGCCACTCTCCTCTGAGATGGCAAACTCAGACCCACTCCTGATAGATGGCTCCCTCTGGGAACAGGGATGCTCTGTGGTGGGAGCAGACAGGAACCAAAGGAGCTGCTCTCTTTTTTCCTTCCCTCTCCTTACCTTGCTTTGTGGACTGCTGAGAACAGGCTATATATTATGCCAGGAGAAAAGAAGGTCTTTCATTAATATCTCCCAGTCTCCTCAGATGTGATGCACATGCAGTTGTATAATAGGGGAGAGGAGCAGAACTCAGGAACTTTGCTTGCAGCAAACACAATTTACAGTTTTGTGGGCAGTGAGGGTGGCTGAATTTGAGGCTCAGGCATATGAACAAGCTGACAGCTTTACATTGTGATTCTCAGACCTAGCAGGCTCACTGCCAAGAGAAATTTAAATATACTTGTGCAGAAATTTAGCCTGTATGCCCCAAATCCTTATTTTAAGGCAAAACAAATCCATTGTACAAAATATATTTTGAAAACAGAGAAAGTCTTTTGCCTGTTGAGATGTAGACTATTTCCCAGAAAAAAAATATAAGCTCTGTTCCATTTATTGGTCATTCTGTGTGTGCTTCCCTTTCAGAGGTTTTATTCATCTTTTTGAGAGAAAAACACAAAACAAAACAAAAATAAACCAAACCAAAACTCAATTCTAACTGTACATTCTAACATACCATATGTAAAAGCTCTTGATCTGAAGTAATGTGATGTGTGGGAAAATAACACTGATACTTCACAATATGCTCAAATATGAAAAATGAAGACGTGCACTTGAACCAATCCAGTTTCAACCAGCTTTATTTCTGTTGTGTGACTTTCTAAAATGTTGCAGGAAAAGTGAGGCAGTGGGAAGAATATAATGAAGGGATAATATTAGAGAAGATGAATCTGAGGAAAATTTTCACTAATATCAGAAGTTGCCCAAGCCAGTGACCTAAATGAGAGTAGAGAGGATCAGAGGCTTCTCCAGCAAGATTTGTTTTCCAATAATCTAACAAGATTTGTCCCTGTACCATAGAGATATTTGGAATAAATGGAGGGAAAATAATGAGACCTGTAAATATCAAATTTAGGCGATCAGAGATTACTCCATGGGTTGATTTCACCAATGAAGATGAAGATGGAATACCCTGTGTGCATTTGACTGGTAGTAGGTAGAGAGAGAATGAAAATGAGGTGAGGGAAGTCAAGATATTTACACAACTAACTCATAGTACATCCTACTAGATTATCTCTTATCTATGTCTTCCTCTTCTGTGGAAGGGAATTCTTATGTTCTAAACTGATAATTCTATCAACCTCTCTGCAATTCCTTCAAATACCAGATTTCTCCAAAATGTAGCTCTGATTTAGAATTACAAACTAATGACAGGGTTAATCATAAGGAAATGGTTATGTCTAATGCAAAGTCCCTAAATTCTGTAGGCAATAGGGATAATACCTTTTTAAGCTTTTGGGTTTTGAATAGATAAATGCCTTTGAGGTGCCTGCATTTTTTTTTAAATGACAGCTGAAAGGCAAGTTAATGGATTTCATTTAGAAAACAGATTTTTAACCAATAAAACTAGGCTAGAAGTACCGAAATCAAAATTTACATCTCCATAATTTTCCCTAACTTTAGTGAGAGAAAATTAAAATTATGTCTGAAATTACTCTTGTGATTTTAATTGAACTTCAAAGATAGATGCAACCTTGATCTGAAATGGGAAACTATGCAATCTCAGAAGGAAACTCTCTTCAATCACCTTTATTCCCTTTCATCCTCACCATAAATCACTGCCCAAGTCTAAATATATATTCATAGTCTTCACAATTTTAGCATCTTACATAATGAGACATATCAGACGCTGCAGATTCAGCTGCATAAAAGATGGCTTGCCACAGCACATCTGAAATTTTGATGATGAAAGGCACACTTTACCCTGGCTTTTTGTATAAACAAAAGGTCATACAGGGAGAAGAAGAAAACTAATGTCATATGTCCAGAGCAACCTGAACCTTGACTATTTAAGCTTATTCTACTGCAGCTTTACCAAGGAGAAAATGTGTTGCTAAAGGAAGAAAAAATTTGCAAACTGCCTGTAAAAGTCTGAGTTTGATATACCCACAATTCAGTAAAGTATTTGCACAATGCTACAATAATATTTGTGTAACACAGCATAAATATTTTGTTGAAGTAGGACGACTGAGTCTGCACTTTTTTTCCATGTCAGTATGAGAACACAAAATGGGTCTCACCTATACAAAAAGAGGAGGATTTTGCTAGATTTGCTTAGGTTCTCATTTAAAAGAGGCAGATTTTCAGCTACTTTCCTTCTCTCATGGTAGATATTTTTTATCTTTTTTCAGTTTTGGTATGTAAGTTTTTGAGAGTTTGACAATATAGTCTGAAATGACAAAATCCCTTCTGAGACAGCCTTTGCTTTCTGTGTCAAAAATAATGAAAAAATTACAACTTCTCATTCTGAATATGCATAGGAAGATGTGAATATCACAACAGATTTATTTATTCTTTGTGTCCATTTGATTTTGAGAAACTAGACATTCTGGCTTGAAACACTAGAAATCCTAGGAAATGGATCAAAGTCCATTTGGCTTATGTTACAATATGATGAAATTATAATGAAAATAATATAAACTCTTTAAGGGGAGAAAAATTATTCACATGGATGGAAGCAAGAGATAATGGAAAATGTCCTTAAAGATATAATAAAGAAGATCAAATAATTACAAAAATAATTCAAAAGTCTTATGTAGCACAATATCAGGAGGGGGAAAAGTAGCTCACCAAGTAGGTTTTGCATTTATTGTATTTACTCTTGGGAATCCAAAAAGAGACAAATAATTTGAACAGAATATTTTATACTTGGGATGTAACCAAATATTCACCAACCTAAATTAAAATACACAGAGAGCTTAGAACAATGTATTTAAAAAAAAAAAACCAGCTAAAAATGAAAACAATGAAACCAAAGAACTTGCAGGTTGCATCTCCAAAAAGTCGTTTTCTGTCAGGTAACCTGCTGACCACTCAGAAATTAGCAGAGTGACATGACAACAAAGTTTATTTATATAATGTCTGCTGAACTTGTGGGTCAGGCAGAAGCAAAATCAAACATATTTGAATGTAAACACAAGAACATGTTGCATAACAGGAACACCTAGGAACTTCCCTATTTGCTTTGGCAGAGGACTGTTTAAGTAGTGATTTTTCATTCCTTGTAGTGTTATGGACATATAGTCTAGTGAAAAAAATATATACTTCAGAGGTAGATGGATAAAATTAGATGCATGTCTTTAGAGAATTTATTTCATTAGGTGTTACATCTAAACATCAAATACAGGCTTAGTTTTACTAGACATGCTGAAGTTTTTAGAAGTGTGTGCCGGTTTGGACACAAGACAACGTGGTAATCAAACTGAAAAAAATACCACTGCTTTCTGACTTAAAAGTACAAATAATAGTATATTTTGGTATTTTCCTTTTGTCATAAAGTTGTCCTATCACAAGGATGTATAGCCAGTGAATAGGACTCCGTGTAAGAGCCACATATGATGTGGCTTCGTTTGGAGAGTGACTCATCGAACATTTACTGCACAGACAATAAGCACTGAGCCTGCACTGTTAGTGCAGTGGAACAAGCTGTTTCATTTCACAGCTTGGCCGAGTCATTTATAGCCCACAAAAAAATTGCTTAACACATGGTGGCATATGTAACTCTATAAGGCTTTCTTTGAGAAGGAGGTGGAAGATGGCATTTGTATACACAAATACATCCATACACATACCCAAGCTAACACAATATGTTAGCACTCTTTTGTGCTATAAACCTAGTAGGCACACTATCCTGATAGCTGGAGATGAAAATTTTTGGTAAGAACGTGCCTATTCACTCCTCACATCATGATTTCCAGATTCTCCCTCAGATTTATACTGCAGCTCTGAGGCACTTTCAGTGAAATATGCTTAAAGTCTTGCTCATACCTCCCTGGAGCTACACACTGGAGAGCACAGCCGTGTGTGCTGCACAGCTTGGGTACCAGAGCAAAAGCTTCTGCACTGACTGTTCATGTGGAAGACAGGTATGCTCTTATATTAATAGATTTTCTTTTGCATACGTACTTTACCTGGTGCAGTGGTAGCAGCCCACTGTTGAGATGCTCTTTCTCTCTCATTAAATGATTACTGAAATTATTGTTACTAAAAGATCTACTAAGTGTAAGAGTATGAGACATTGCCTATTCTGTGTGACAGTAAGAGCTGCGAGAATTCTAACAAAGCTCATTTTGACTAATGTATTAAAGAAAACAAAATCTGTCTTCCAGCACCATCAGAGTATTTTGGAGCTGCCTGTAGAGAACCTTTGGAAATTTTAGCGTAAGAGTGAATACTTGTAATCACTACTGGGATTCTACTACCTGCAGAATCTGTCCAACAGAGCAATGGAGGATGATCCTTTCCATTAATAAGAATAAATATGGAATCAGTTCAGCCAAAACGAAAAAAAACCTGTTAATCCAAATTTTGCTCTGGAGGGATGAACAGAAATGTTCTGCAGAGTATTCCATAGTATTATGCAGAATTCAGAGTTCTATAGTCTGATGCCTGAAAGCATGTTATAGTAATATGGACATAGTTCCTTAAGTTACCAGTCGGGAGAAATATCAATTTACCTTTTTGGCTCCTGTCCAGAGTCTTCTATCAAATGCTCTTTTTTTTTTTTTTTAAAGTTTTTAACCTTCCACCAGAAATCTTTATAGTCTAATGTACCTGCTTTTCATTGGAATGAATACTTTACATTTTCCCCACTCATTCAGCACTCAGCAGTGCCATTATTCTTTATTTCATGCAATGCTGGTTCCTTCAAGCTGCTATAACAGACATATCCTAAAGTTGGTATCTCACTGCACTGTCGAACTGATGTGTATGGCTAAACTCCACAGAGATATGTTTGAATAAAAAATATTATATAAAAACATAGAGCAGAAGAAAAAGTGCAGGGACAGTACAGCACTTATGCAAATCCACTCAGATTTGTGATGAAGACTAAAATGATGGGGAAAAAAAGAGAAAGGGAAAATGTGTTCCTATTTAGAGTATTCATGAAGTGGTAAGAAACCAGTTAATTGGAATAATATATAACAAAAAAAAATTAATGGCAAAGGTCAAAATTTTAAGTTCATGTTCCCGGTGGACAAAATGATGCTGCAGAAGAGGTTGCAATCTTCTGCAGGGGTGAAAAGGCCAAAAATATTTCTGAATTTCTGAACTTCCATGGGAAATGGGAGAGATAGTAGAAGTCTTCTCACAAAGAAAGGTGAGCTGGGAATTATGAAATTTATTAAAACAGAAGAGCCTAATATTCAGTCATGGGAGAACATGATAGATTGCTAGCAGAGATGCAAGGGGAAATGATTCATAGTGCCAGACTGAAAATTTTCAGTATAATCATCTAAAATATGTTTTCAAGATTTTTTGGAGGAAAAAAAATCAGACACTGATTCCTCTGAGATGTTGGAAACTCTCCCTGGTGCCACACAGAAAAGAGGTATTCAATCCCCTGTTTTGGAATCTGAGAGTGTCCCAAATAAGAGGATATGAGGCTATGATTTCTTGGTCTTCAACTGGATTTTTTATCAATTCCACCTGCAACTGGAAAACTTTTCTGATGAAAGTTTTCTCAAAATGATATGCACCAGAAAAGGTGAATAAGAAAACACTCATATGTTGGTGTTTATACGTCTGGCTTAGAAAGTCTCCCTAAATTTTCTGAAGTCACTGAAGCATATACCATCTATCTGTAGATAAAAAGAAACCCAACTGTTTTGTAACTAATTGAAAATCCTTTTCTGCTCTGGGCAGTATGCATGCAATAGGACTTTTATAATTAGCTGAATCTTTTCAATAATGAATACAAAGGAGTGTCTCAAAATGAGCTAATGCTCTGACATCTCCTGTAGATTTACTTTCCGGCAACTGAAAAAGTTTTGAGAGTTAATGCTTCATAGACTTTATGCACTGAGGCCAACCCTCATGATTTTTTCAAGAATCTCTGACATTTAATACTGCTCTTTTGAAGATGACTGTTGAAGTCTTGTTCATAATTTACATTTAAAAATTAAAGCTGTGCATATAGGAATTAAAAGTAGGGTTTTGCAAGACCTCACAAACAGAAAGTGCAACATAGATTCTTTGCATAATGTTATTTAAAACTTGTCTGGTGAATTTTGAAATGTAAAATACCTAGGACATGGGAAAAAACCCCAAGCTATTACTGTTGTATACTCATTATTAATTTGTAATAAAGTATAACATTACATTTGTGATCATTATCCATGAATATGATTCCAATACCTGAAGGATTTGCACAGTCTTTCTTTGCACTTTCAATTAATTTAAAACAGAAAATAAGGGGAGAGGGTGTTAAAAACAAAGATAGATTTAGGAAATCAGAACATATATTCTCCTGGATTTTGAATTTATTCAGAAATATTTTCATACTTTAAGAGAGGAGGTCGAATAAAACTCTGATATACAGATTTATTAAACTTTCAGTTCAGGTTTACGTGGACTAAAGAAAGATACCTTCCCCTGAAGAGTAACCACTAAAGGAGTCTTGATGATGTAAAGAATATTTAAAAACTCTACAGCATTGCCTTTTTAGAAACCCTAAAGAGACACGATATGACTACTGAATTCTGCTTGGAATTAGCTCAAACCCAAGAAAATATACTGTTCATTAGGGTAATGTTCATGAAGATTACTTGCCAAGCTGGTGCCCGGCCATGGTTAGACACCACACCACCTGAGACACTCAGCTCCACTAGAGAGAACCTTGTGAGGAACAGTAAAGTGCAATATCAAAGTCCTCCTTCCTCACACATAGAAGAACCAGTGTCAAGTTGCAACTCCAGTGTTATTTGTGAGCAACCTTATGCCCAATGAATTGTTTCTGCATCTGTCAGGAAAAACAGTCTGTGATGTATATTTTCTCACATAATGTAAGTCTCTTAATTCTAGGTCAGAAAAAAATATTAACAGCTGTATAAAATCTCAGAAATAATTTTAACTGATTAAAGGACACGCAAAATATTAAATGATTGAGGACCGGGGGAAAAAAAAAGAGGATTCAAAGGCTAATTCAGTAGTTCTCATTAGTATTTGACATTATTTAGTGACTTTAACAGCTTTTTGCTGAGTTCCCAATGAAAATACTAAATCACACAGTACATAAGCATAAAAATAAAGACAGAAATATTTAAATATGCATGTATTGAGGTACAGATTTAGATTATCTCAGACATTAACAAAGTCACTAAAGATCAATTCAGATTATGATCTACTG
>VZRX01011030.1:97731-192924 GCA_013398075.1 Notiomystis cincta
AATAATAGTGGTAGTTAGCAAACCCCTAAAATTTAGAAAGGATGGTACCATAATTTTCGTTTAAGAAGGAGCTGAGTCTTAACAAACATAAAAATATTGCATTATCCTAGACAGCACCAAAAATCATCTTGTATCCTTTTTTATTTTTAAATTCTGAGTTGTTTGGGATCAAATACAGTACCTTTTGTGCATCTATTTTTTTTTTTTTTAGGGGTCCATATTATTTGTTTACAATCATTTGCACAAGAATATAAGTAATAATAAGTAGTTCTAATCAGAAAGGTCAGGCAACTAAAGTAAAAGAGTAATTGCAACTAAATGTACATTGGTAATCTTCATTTCTTTTCTAAACTATCTCAGAGAAACATAAAGGGGCAACAAAATAAGGAACTTTCAAGCTTCTTTCATGCTTAAAATTCATGCTGAATTTACTTCCTTTTTCCATGTGACATATAAACTGCAGCAAAGGAGTATTTTTTATCAAGAATGCTTCAAGAAACATAAGTCTGCTACCCCACTGAACAGTGTACTTTCTGATTTTGAAAGCTGTTTGTTATGCTTTGAAAACAGGCACTGGGAAAAGCAGAATTAACTCCTCTGCTGTCAAAAGACAAAACTGGTGGAACTGGCACTGACAAAAAAAATTTGCTGAGTTTTCCTCTGTGATTTACCGTAAAAACCTCATCCTCCCTCTCAGAAAAATAATGTGCAAAATAAACAACCTGGCTTGAGGGTTTTTTCTGTTATTTAATAAAGATTTTTTTAAAATAACCCCTTATTTAAAAAGCCTCTGATCAGATATTCCAGGTCTTGTGGTCATTAGGGAAAGAAAAGAATACATTAATTTTAGGCAGTTGCAGCAGAGAACTTCAAACAACAAAACTTAATTACCTGGGAGGAATTCAACCAGCTCAGTGGTTATGAAAAATACTATGGAGTGTTTAATAAACAGTTAAAGCAGATTGCTGCTTTAGACTCTTCCTGATGAGATGTTCCCTTAAAGAAAATTATACCATCCTCAGCACCAGTCTAGCTGAAAAGGTTGTTACCTGTAACTAATCACTGATTCTTAAAAAGCTATAAACAGGCACTGGTGCTGAAAGAGCTCTCTCCATGCTCCTGCTTATTGCTTCCCACGCAGTGTCCCTGACTTTATCTCCCACTGCCATGTTTGTACAGCTGCCTAGTGAGCTCCTTGGCAGAAATGATCCTGCTCACTGCAGCCTCACCCCCTCCCTGCCCCACCCCAGTGTATTGATTTGGGGTTAGTCACCTAACCGGGATCAGTCCATGCCTTATGTCACCATGAAAGGTGAGATGAGGTTGAGGGAAAGGAAAAATGGCATTTTACAGCAATAATGCTGGTTTAAAGTGAGCTCTATGAAGCAGTTGTAAACTGATAGAATGATTCACAGAGCAAAGGACTGCTGGAGCTGTCCAGCCCAACCTCCCACTCTCCCACGTTAGATGAGGCTGAACAGAGCTTGTTTGTAGAATTTTGAACCAAAACTTTATTTTGCGTGTTTTTGATGGGTTAATTGGTTTAGCTTGCTTTTTATTTTCCCCTGTATTCAGTTGGAATTTCCTTTACTTCAGCTTGTGAATGTAATCTATTTCCTGGTTCTGAAAGTGTCTGGCTTCATCTTCTTCATACTAGCAAGCACTCAGTGGAATAATCCTTTCTTATGACCTGCTCCCTGCATATTTAATTTTGCAGAGCAGTAAGCCCAGTATGCAAGTAATAATGATCACAAAGATGTTTTCTAAATTAATATTGTTTAAAGAAAAATTGTTTCTATCTTAGTACAAGTTAGTTTCTCAGAAAAAAAGCTGACTTGAAGAGTGTTTTAATCTCTGTTTTGAGTAGAACAGAGTGGACACTGCACATTTGGCCATGAGAACATGAAAAAAAATGTATTGCTTTTTGGGAAAAAGACATTGTCTCCAATGCCAAGACTTTCAGTATTTTTTAAATTGCTTTGGGCATCAATTGCATATTTTTAGGTTTGCTCATTTTAAAGAAGTATAAAGAATATTGAATCTGTTTTGTGGTCCTTGCATTATTCCTCTACTGTTTGAAAACAAAAATCTCTTTTCATAGTACATCCATTTTACTGTCAACAATAAAGAAAAGCTGCCTCAGGAAAAGAGCTTTAAATATAGCTGTGGTGCTATCAACAAGTTAGCACTTCTGCATGAAAGCAAGTCCAGCTCATTCCAGAGTTTTGCTGCAGGAGATAGAAGTCAGTAGTGCTGTAACATGAATGCAAGACCAGTTCTTTATTGCTGGAGGGAGCTGGAGACCTCAGATATATCAGATACATCTTTCTGTCTGATCATGTATGGCTGGGTTTGCTCTGTATAAATGGAAGGTTGGCTGTGAATCCCAGAAGTTTCTAATACTGGGAGTGAGTGTTCACAAAGTGTGCTGGACTCAGCTGAATGTGGAGATTATGTAAAGACAGTTTGGCAGTTCTAAGTGAGCAGGTTGGCTTCTGTCTCTTTGGCCCAACTGTTAGGCTGAAATCAAAAGAACAAATGTAACAGCCTGGGAACACCTCAGAGCTCAAGGATACTTCAATTCTTGCTACTCTAAAGAATGAAATTTATGCTTTTCCTCACTCTTGTTTTGACAGATATACACCAAATTTCCTCATGGCTGCCAACTCCCCAAACTTTCAAGGCCTGTGCTTCAAAACAGGCCCATGATGTGGAATATTAGAATTATTTTATGCTCTCTGAGAAGTTACCACATCACCTTTGTCACTTTTTGTTCACAGTTTCATCTTTATTCCTCTAAGACCCTCCAGAGTTTATCTTCCACCTTCCACCAGCTGGTGAGGGATCCTTGTTTTCCTTCCATTAATCAACAGTGAATTAAACATCTAAATACTGGTGAGTTTTGAGCCCTGAAGAAATCGCTGAAATATTAGAGAGTGAACTTTCCTGAACTCTTGATGTTATTTCCATGCCCGTCCTAAGGCCTATTTCTAAAATTATATGAGACTGCAGTTCAGATCTGAGATAGATTGAACTGTAAGTGCTGATAAATATTAGGGACACTAAAAAAAGGTGTTTTAATATGATCTACTTGTGTTTTCTGTTGTGATTTTTCCATTGACATTATAACAGCTTTTAACTCTGTTTCCTATGACTCTTGTCTTGGTGAACTAGAGTGAAGTGAACAGGGGTAGACCCACTATCTCCACAGAGATACAGCATTCAGAGAGGAGCTCTTTAGGCACCCAGAGCTTCTTGCCAGGCTTGTCACAGGTCAGTAAGGGAAACTATCTGCCAACATCTTTGGTGGGTGAAATTCTTTCAGTAAATATCAGCTCTTCCGGGACACAAAACCAATTAGGAGGCAATCAGGATCTGTAGAGCTACAGAACTCAAAATAGAGTTAATCAGGAGTGTTCCTACGTCTTTCTAATGAGTTTTGTGTCAATAAATGAATCTATAGAAAAATTCTATGGGCTCTCTATCATGTCTACAGTGTTGGGTTGGGCTTTTTTTTTTTACTTTTTCCAGTGAGATTTAAAAGGTGGAGAAATGAGAGGATTAGTGTGGGACTTTCCTCAAGAGGAATCAAAAGAGAAACCTATTTTATTGCTAAATTGACCACTAATCCTGGAAAATACCTTTTACCTTATTAAAAAATCAACCTACCAATCAACCAATCAAAACAAACAAACAAAACTCCACAATTAATAAAACAAGCAAACAAACAAATAAGAATAAAAAAAACGCCCCATCAGACTGGTTAGAAACACTGAATTTGGAGAACTGAAAATATTAAATTACATAAGTGCAATTAAAATAGAATTAGTACTTGTGATCTATAGATGCACAAGATTGCTAGATTTTTTTTACCTGCTTTAGTGTTCATCTTTAATTAAATAAACCTGGTTCTCTATAACAATTATGTCTATAATTTCAAAATGGTTATGTTGTATCTTAGTAAACTGTTAATTCCAAACTTCTCCCCTATTCTATTTTTCATGCCCTAATTAGAACCTTTTCTGACAAATAAAACAAAAAAACCAAAACTGACACCATCTTGTGCTTCTTGTTAGTTCAAGATAATTATGGAACTTAACACTCCAAATGGTAATTGCACTTAGTGTTGAGCACAGCAGCCGTTTTAGAGCTGCAGACCAAATCGAATTAGCATTTTTGTCAAATAAAGTTATATGTGCTTAAAAGTTACTTCTTGATGCATTAAGACTAAGATTTTACAGTGGCTGTCACCTAACGTCTGTTGGAGATAGACCCAGCTGGGATTCATCTGCCTGAGTGTCAGTGTTTTTATCTGAGGGATTGCTCTTCTAGAATGTAGTTTGTCTTACTTGCAAATAGATCTCTAAAATAGGTCAGATGAAGTGTACCTTCAGAATGGTTATTTCATTCCACTGATTATAAAATTTTTATTTAAGTGGCTGATCCTCCAGTAATTCCCATGATAAAATTTCTCATTGCATTATCTATTTCAGAAGTCCCAGCTGTAAAAAGATATTGAATTAGATTTTTTTTATGTAGTAGACAAAACTCTAAGTTTTTTAAATTAGATAATTAACATAGAAACNCTTCAAACAACAAAACTTAATTACCTGGGAGGAATTCAACCAGCTCAGTGGTTATGAAAAATACTATGGAGTGTTTAATAAACAGTTAAAGCAGATTGCTGCTTTAGACTCTTCCTGATGAGATGTTCCCTTAAAGAAAATTATACCATCCTCAGCACCAGTCTAGCTGAAAAGGTTGTTACCTGTAACTAATCACTGATTCTTAAAAAGCTATAAACAGGCACTGGTGCTGAAAGAGCTCTCTCCATGCTCCTGCTTATTGCTTCCCACGCAGTGTCCCTGACTTTATCTCCCACTGCCATGTTTGTACAGCTGCCTAGTGAGCTCCTTGGCAGAAATGATCCTGCTCACTGCAGCCTCACCCCCTCCCTGCCCCACCCCAGTGTATTGATTTGGGGTTAGTCACCTAACCGGGATCAGTCCATGCCTTATGTCACCATGAAAGGTGAGATGAGGTTGAGGGAAAGGAAAAATGGCATTTTACAGCAATAATGCTGGTTTAAAGTGAGCTCTATGAAGCAGTTGTAAACTGATAGAATGATTCACAGAGCAAAGGACTGCTGGAGCTGTCCAGCCCAACCTCCCACTCTCCCACGTTAGATGAGGCTGAACAGAGCTTGTTTGTAGAATTTTGAACCAAAACTTTATTTTGCGTGTTTTTGATGGGTTAATTGGTTTAGCTTGCTTTTTATTTTCCCCTGTATTCAGTTGGAATTTCCTTTACTTCAGCTTGTGAATGTAATCTATTTCCTGGTTCTGAAAGTGTCTGGCTTCATCTTCTTCATACTAGCAAGCACTCAGTGGAATAATCCTTTCTTATGACCTGCTCCCTGCATATTTAATTTTGCAGAGCAGTAAGCCCAGTATGCAAGTAATAATGATCACAAAGATGTTTTCTAAATTAATATTGTTTAAAGAAAAATTGTTTCTATCTTAGTACAAGTTAGTTTCTCAGAAAAAAAGCTGACTTGAAGAGTGTTTTAATCTCTGTTTTGAGTAGAACAGAGTGGACACTGCACATTTGGCCATGAGAACATGAAAAAAAATGTATTGCTTTTTGGGAAAAAGACATTGTCTCCAATGCCAAGACTTTCAGTATTTTTTAAATTGCTTTGGGCATCAATTGCATATTTTTAGGTTTGCTCATTTTAAAGAAGTATAAAGAATATTGAATCTGTTTTGTGGTCCTTGCATTATTCCTCTACTGTTTGAAAACAAAAATCTCTTTTCATAGTACATCCATTTTACTGTCAACAATAAAGAAAAGCTGCCTCAGGAAAAGAGCTTTAAATATAGCTGTGGTGCTATCAACAAGTTAGCACTTCTGCATGAAAGCAAGTCCAGCTCATTCCAGAGTTTTGCTGCAGGAGATAGAAGTCAGTAGTGCTGTAACATGAATGCAAGACCAGTTCTTTATTGCTGGAGGGAGCTGGAGACCTCAGATATATCAGATACATCTTTCTGTCTGATCATGTATGGCTGGGTTTGCTCTGTATAAATGGAAGGTTGGCTGTGAATCCCAGAAGTTTCTAATACTGGGAGTGAGTGTTCACAAAGTGTGCTGGACTCAGCTGAATGTGGAGATTATGTAAAGACAGTTTGGCAGTTCTAAGTGAGCAGGTTGGCTTCTGTCTCTTTGGCCCAACTGTTAGGCTGAAATCAAAAGAACAAATGTAACAGCCTGGGAACACCTCAGAGCTCAAGGATACTTCAATTCTTGCTACTCTAAAGAATGAAATTTATGCTTTTCCTCACTCTTGTTTTGACAGATATACACCAAATTTCCTCATGGCTGCCAACTCCCCAAACTTTCAAGGCCTGTGCTTCAAAACAGGCCCATGATGTGGAATATTAGAATTATTTTATGCTCTCTGAGAAGTTACCACATCACCTTTGTCACTTTTTGTTCACAGTTTCATCTTTATTCCTCTAAGACCCTCCAGAGTTTATCTTCCACCTTCCACCAGCTGGTGAGGGATCCTTGTTTTCCTTCCATTAATCAACAGTGAATTAAACATCTAAATACTGGTGAGTTTTGAGCCCTGAAGAAATCGCTGAAATATTAGAGAGTGAACTTTCCTGAACTCTTGATGTTATTTCCATGCCCGTCCTAAGGCCTATTTCTAAAATTATATGAGACTGCAGTTCAGATCTGAGATAGATTGAACTGTAAGTGCTGATAAATATTAGGGACACTAAAAAAAGGTGTTTTAATATGATCTACTTGTGTTTTCTGTTGTGATTTTTCCATTGACATTATAACAGCTTTTAACTCTGTTTCCTATGACTCTTGTCTTGGTGAACTAGAGTGAAGTGAACAGGGGTAGACCCACTATCTCCACAGAGATACAGCATTCAGAGAGGAGCTCTTTAGGCACCCAGAGCTTCTTGCCAGGCTTGTCACAGGTCAGTAAGGGAAACTATCTGCCAACATCTTTGGTGGGTGAAATTCTTTCAGTAAATATCAGCTCTTCCGGGACACAAAACCAATTAGGAGGCAATCAGGATCTGTAGAGCTACAGAACTCAAAATAGAGTTAATCAGGAGTGTTCCTACGTCTTTCTAATGAGTTTTGTGTCAATAAATGAATCTATAGAAAAATTCTATGGGCTCTCTATCATGTCTACAGTGTTGGGTTGGGCTTTTTTTTTTTACTTTTTCCAGTGAGATTTAAAAGGTGGAGAAATGAGAGGATTAGTGTGGGACTTTCCTCAAGAGGAATCAAAAGAGAAACCTATTTTATTGCTAAATTGACCACTAATCCTGGAAAATACCTTTTACCTTATTAAAAAATCAACCTACCAATCAACCAATCAAAACAAACAAACAAAACTCCACAATTAATAAAACAAGCAAACAAACAAATAAGAATAAAAAAAACGCCCCATCAGACTGGTTAGAAACACTGAATTTGGAGAACTGAAAATATTAAATTACATAAGTGCAATTAAAATAGAATTAGTACTTGTGATCTATAGATGCACAAGATTGCTAGATTTTTTTTACCTGCTTTAGTGTTCATCTTTAATTAAATAAACCTGGTTCTCTATAACAATTATGTCTATAATTTCAAAATGGTTATGTTGTATCTTAGTAAACTGTTAATTCCAAACTTCTCCCCTATTCTATTTTTCATGCCCTAATTAGAACCTTTTCTGACAAATAAAACAAAAAAACCAAAACTGACACCATCTTGTGCTTCTTGTTAGTTCAAGATAATTATGGAACTTAACACTCCAAATGGTAATTGCACTTAGTGTTGAGCACAGCAGCCGTTTTAGAGCTGCAGACCAAATCGAATTAGCATTTTTGTCAAATAAAGTTATATGTGCTTAAAAGTTACTTCTTGATGCATTAAGACTAAGATTTTACAGTGGCTGTCACCTAACGTCTGTTGGAGATAGACCCAGCTGGGATTCATCTGCCTGAGTGTCAGTGTTTTTATCTGAGGGATTGCTCTTCTAGAATGTAGTTTGTCTTACTTGCAAATAGATCTCTAAAATAGGTCAGATGAAGTGTACCTTCAGAATGGTTATTTCATTCCACTGATTATAAAATTTTTATTTAAGTGGCTGATCCTCCAGTAATTCCCATGATAAAATTTCTCATTGCATTATCTATTTCAGAAGTCCCAGCTGTAAAAAGATATTGAATTAGATTTTTTTTATGTAGTAGACAAAACTCTAAGTTTTTTAAATTAGATAATTAACATAGAAACAGAATGAGTATGAGACTGAAATAAAACTTTTACTATTCAAAGTCCTAACTACTTAAGCAGGTCCTGTTTGCAAAATCTAAAAGATCAGATCATAATTCTCCTTATCCTCTATTTAAATTCAACTGTAATTTCCAGTGAAATCACTAATCATCAATTTACTGTAAATGTATATAATAAAGACCACTAAACTAGTAGAAAATGTGAGAGTCAATTGTAAAACTGAATATTAATAGTATTTGTTGCCTTTTTATATCAGAGCCACTATGCAACACAGGTCTTATCTTTCTTTGTTATCCATTGAAGTTAAAAACAATGATGTTCATTCTCCAGATAACAGAAGCTAATGAAACACAAGTAGTATTTTTAGTAATGAAGAACCCAATAGACACAGATGAAGCACTTCATCCAGAATCCAGGTTTGTTTTTTTATTTCCAAATAGGTATGTGAAAATGCTATTTAGTCATAATGTATATGTGTACATATGTATGTATATATCTATGTGTGAGACTCAGTAACTTATGTATGTATACAAATATCTATATATACATGCAGACATGTTGTCAGGACTTAAAGAATGCAGTGAAATATCTCAAGACACTGTCAGAGAAGGAAGTTCCCATAAGATAAGGCACAACAACAGGCACAGATGGAAAACAGAAAGGCATTAATTCCAGGCCTAAACTGAGGTGAAGGTGTGGAATTAGCACACTGGACAAAACCTCACTGTGATGGGGGGACCGTGCGATTAGCGCAGGTGGCAACAACAGGAAGAGACCAGGTTGAGGCAGATCTGGGTAACCTATCAGGACAAAAATTCCCACTGTGGCAGACTGTGAGAAAGGACCTTATACACATGCTAGCCCAAGCTGTGGGAACAGCATCTATGTTCTGTGGGTACCTGTGACTTGGATTGTATAAAGGTGGTACCTCCAGAACACCATTCCAAGGACCCTCACTGCCGGGAAGACCAGAGAAAGAAGGGCAAGAAGGATGCCACAGCAACCCATGTGGTGATTACTATATTTCTACTTAATCTTTCTCTCTTTTCTCCCTGTCCTCCCTACCACACATCTACTCTTAAATAAAATTCATACTCCTGACATTGGCATGTGGTCTCATTTACTCCTTAATTTGGGCAGAAGCATCTTTTGATAATCAGATCCTAACATGTGTGCATGCATATATGTTTTTTCATCCAAATGTAAGCATATATATCATTGAAGTAGACTCAGTCCTAGGAATCTACCTTGCCTCAGTAAGAATTTGCTTGTTGAATCAATCAACTCTAAATACTTGGGCTCAAATTTAAGTTTATGAAGTTAGAGTTATGTAAGTTAATTTCAAATTGCTGATACCACTTGTGATCCTAGCATGTAGCATTAAACAAATTTTCAGCTTGAAATGGTTCATAGATCCTACCTTCTCTTTCACAATTCAATTGCAATAAAAAAAGAAAAGAAGATGTAAAAAATACCACTAGCATCAGTACAGAACTAGAATCAGTACATCAGCTAGGGGAGCAAAAAAAATTAAATAGTTTGGAAATTTCGCTGAAGACAAGACAGGGCTGTCTGACTTCCAACAAGTTTGTGTTATAAAGGATTCCCTACATTTATGTAAGCAACTTTCTGAAATATAGTTCTGCTTATTCAAAGTAAATACAATACAGTAAATCAGCCCTGTGATAACCTGGGGAGTTAAAGATCCCTTACAGAGTAGGACAAAAATGTTGCTACTCTAGATAATAGAGTGAAAAGCTGTTGAGCATTAGCTCAGGTTTGCTCAGAGGACAGATTTCCCACCTTCAGGAATCATTTGCAGAACTTTAGTTGCTCAGTCATCTAAATGCTTCAAATGTAATTTTTCTGCATTCTCCATCATCACTCCTGTATTTTTCACATACTTGAAAGTTTCTCATTGAGTGATCCCTCTTCTCTCGTGCCAATATTACGCTGCTGAAATTTCAGTGACTTTCATGAAGTACACCATGATCTAAACTGTTAAACATTACTCATCCAGCCCACTACATCTATTTGGCTGTCTATGTCATCTATGTGTGTCATGACCATGTATAAATATTCTGTAATTCTTATAGTCGTGAAGCAATGTTTCCTGAGCAATGCAATGGAATATATTAATTTATTTCAAAATTTATTGCAGAACTCAAATGGGGCAATACGGAATTCCAATGGCAAAACTCTCTTTTATTCACTGAAGGCAGCCTCTCCTGTCACAAGCATCACTGGCATTCCAAAACCTATCTTCATAGGGGAGAGCAGTGGAATGTTGTTAACTGGACTTCAGTAAGGCTTTTGATGCTATCTCTGTGAAATCCTCATAGACAAAGTCAGTAAGTGAAGGCTGGACAAGAGGATGGTGAGATGGACAGAGAACTGGCTGAACAGCAGAGCTCAGGGGTTTGATCAGTGGCAGAGTCTGGTCACAGACCTGCAACAAGTGATATCCCACAAAGGTTTTGATACTAGGTTCAGTCTTGTTCAACTGATTCATCACTGACTTGGATGAAAGGGCAGATGCTTCCCAGCACGTTCACTGATGACACAAGCCTGGGAGGAGTGGCCAATACCCCAGAGGGCTGTGGAGCCCTTCAGAAGGATCTCAACAGGCTAGAGAGCTGGGCAGAGAAGAACCTTCTGAAATTCAACAAAGGCAGATACAGGGTCCTGCACCTGGGGTGGAGCAGGTTAGACCTGCTGGAAGGCAACTCTGCAGAGAAGGACCTGGGGGCCCTGGTGGACAATTAGCTCTCCATGTACTTTCCATGTGCCCCTGAGCCAAGAAGGTCAATGGAAGAGCATTGCCAGCAGGTGATCCTGCCCATCTCAGCCTCAATGAGGCCACATATGTTGTGCTGCGTCCAGGGCTCCTCACTACGAGAGAGACAGGGAGATCCTGAAGCAGATTGATCAAAGAGCTATAAAAATGATTTCCTCTAATGAGGAAAAACTGAGAGAGATGGGTCAACACAGATTTGAGAAGAAACAACTGAGAGGAGACCCTGCCAATGTCTATCAGCATCTGAAGGGATGGTGATAAACGGAAGGACCGAGCTCCGTCCAGTGGTGCCGAGCAACAGGACAAGAACAACAGGCAGAAACTCAGGTGGAACAGCAAGTTTCACCTGAACATGAGCAAGAACTTTTTATTTTGTGGGTGACCAAGCAGTGGAACAGATTGCCCAGAGAGAGTGTGGAGTCTCCTTCTCTGGAGATAATTAAAGGCCATTAGAACAGATGGAAGGACAGAACGTGTAGTGTGCATTATCTAAATTTTCTGGACAGAAGCACTGTCTTTTCCACTTCAAAATGATGGAGAAACCTTGAAGTTCCTCTGCTAACCATCAAATGTAACTTGTTACCATAAAACAGGTATTTACAAGGCTTAAACCACTTCAGTCAGTTGAGAATGTATTGGAAATCTCATTTTGTCATTCCAAGGGACTGCATTATAAAGATCAGGTTATTCATTCAAATGATTAATTAGGAAATTAAGGAAGATGCCAATTTTATGCATCTTTTCCTAATTTTTGTTGGGACTGTTTTAATTAAACAGTTAAAACTTCATCAAAACTTGTAATTTCTTTAGGAAGTCTGCTCAGATAAACCTTTTGGACCTTTTTTATGAAAAAATCTTCTGTAATTTGGATTTTTAACATAAAAATAATCACGTAGATAAATTCACAAAATGCATCAAGAAAGATATGATGTCTTTTTTTAAATTTAATCTATGATCATAACGGACATAGTATCCCTAAGAAAGAATTTTCTCCTCAAAATTATAGCAGAAATTGGAATAATTATTACTTTTTGTCAATGTTTTAAATATGTATTCACATATTCAGTTGATCCCAGAGAGTGGCAGGGAAAAAAGGATGTGTGATTTGTTTTTGTGTGTGTCCTTTCTCTCAGGATTTGCATAACTTCCTATTATATCCATTTTTCAAGCTGTCTTCAATTTAGAATCTTTAGCCAGTGGCAGAAAATTGTACTTGAAACAAATTACTCAGCTTTGTTCAACAAGAAAACTGCAATATTTAATTTTGGAATTTGATTCAGAACAACTAACCTGAGGGCAGTAGATGCTGCCAATAAAGAGAGAACTTATTTGTCATATTATATTTGGATGTAGCTGTGATATCAGTGCAGTTTTTCCGTTATAATGTAGGAAGGCACATATCTAAAATAATGGGACATTTATAAAGAGGTTATGGCCTCTTTACCTTTCCCCCTTGATAGATCTGTACTTGCATACAAGAAGGTAGAGTCAACAAGACAATTTCAAGAGTCTGGGAAAAAAATGCAGTATACATATTAATTACTGTTTTGTGTTTTTTTTCTGGAGAATGAGAAATGTTGTTAGGAAAACTGGCTTTGCCTCACTCATGCTGCCTTTCTGGTTTCTGTTGGAACACAGTATACTTTGGCAATGTCTCCAATGTGAAGATAAATTGTAAAAATCTATTTCTCATGCTGCAGGATTTTCCCAAGTATCCCCAAATGAAATTTTCTGAAGGTAAGCTGAGTGTCTTCAATATATCTTTTTCTTTCTATAATTTTTTATATCTGGAATAGCTCCTTTAATCAGTGGAACAACACCTAGGTAAGGTGTGGTTGCTAGGAGAGGTGAAGAGAACCTTCTAGGATCTGTTTCCCAAATTCTGTTTATCTTTTGCTGTAAAAGCTCTTTTTGTGTCCAAAATGTTCACCAAGAGGAAAAAAAATTATAATGTTATTTTTATTTTATTCTTTATCTAACACTGTTTAGATACCTTTCTTTTGAAATGGCAGCTTTCATGTACAAATTTATCATGGCCTATAAAAAGCTTTTAAAAACTGATAGTTTCTGAATCATAACAATCTTTATTACAATTTTACAAGAATTTAGATAACTTTACTTTGTGGATAGGTTTGAAAAGGATGCACTGAGTAGAAAGGAAGATACTCAGAGCAGATACTGTGTAGGCTTCACTTTTTAAAACATAAAAATTGCGTGGAAAATGTGTTTCTATAAAGTCAGAGACTTTCATACGGGTTTAAAACATAAACAAAATCCAAAATAATCTTAAAATCAATATATAAACAATGAGATAAGGTGTCTTTTTTGTTAGTCTCTCAAATGTCCAGAGACAAGATACAAAGATTCCCTTTTCTCTCCTTTACTTGCCAAGAAAGAAGGAACTCTTCAGATGATCAGACTAGTCAGAAGGGCCCAGCTTATAGAAGAGGCAAATAATTGTGTTCAGATCAGTGAGAATCCAATTCCTTCAAGAACATAACAGAGTTCCATGAGTATGAATGTGTTTCTGAACAGCTGAACACTCAGCCAGGCCTGGCCAAGGCAATCAGGGGGCTGGTGAGTAATGCTGCAGAAGTTAGACAAGCAGCACGAGGAAACAGCAAGAATCCATAGCACACTCAGCAGGCATTGCTGCAAGTTACACATGGGACTAGTAAATCACCCAAACTGACTAATTATAGTAGGCAGTATGTTACCAGGCTTCTGAAAAGAAAGTGGACCTCTAGGTACTACAGCAGTGTCAAACATGAAGGCAGGTGTATGTATCAGATGTTTGACCCAGCTGATCTCCAGAAGATTTGTGCATTTTCCAAGGGGTGTAAATTCAGTCAAGTTATCACATCACAATCAGTCAGAGTGCAAAGCCAATATGGCAGACAAAAAAAAATCTAAAAAAGAAGATATGACAGAAAGAAAGCATACCAAAGGGTGTTTTCAGAAAAGAAAGATTTCTGCAGTGGTGGCATTAACACCCATGCAAACCCAGGACCATTTGGTTGCGCTAATCTCATCTGATATGACCTACCTAAACATTAGATAAGGAAGCTAAAATAAATGCTTTAAATCTTCATTGTAATCTTTTGGCTCTTAGCCAAAGGAAAAGGATTGGCACTCTGGGTAGCTGATCTGGAATGGTAGATGTGATTAAGAGTCTGTTGGATACCCATAACTTTCTGGAACAGCAACTGGATTGGGGCAGAAAAATAGAGTATTTAAAACAGCAGAATACACCTATGTTTGAAGACCCTGAATCCCTTTGCAGACAAGGATAAGTAAACTTTTACATCAACTTTGCACACAGAGTACATTACTCTGAGCCACTAGATTTGTCTAGTCTTCTGTCCATTTGGTTCCCCCCCAGTCATAGTCTAGTAATGTCAGAATAAATAATGCACAGAAGGGAAGACCAACCTATAATAGCCTAAAATAATTACAAATGCCTTTACAAGACAAAATGTTAGGAATTTTTTATGAGAAATGCATACACCAAAGCTTTCCCTTAACAGACAAGCCATTATTTCCATACTGCAGCAGTGGATAACACATTTCATTAGAGCTGCAAGCCTGTAAGAATACTACCATAGGATGCAATAATGAACATTATGGAAATCATATTAATCTGAAAATAAAGTGGAGACAAAGCACAAATTTCTAGTTATAGACATGAAAGCAGATTCTCTACTACAAGACTTAGATATATCAAGCCACTGTCATCATAGGAAAGATTTATATTCATTCTAATGCACTGATTTTCAAAGCCTTCTCTCTTGGAACACAATTTATAGTCCAATAATTTTGAGGACTCTCACATGCTAAAATGAAGATCAGCTGAAGTTTAATTTTAGCTTGCCATGTGATCCCACCTGGAAATGCTCTAGATTTGCCTGCATTTAAGCAGCATTCCAAAGTAGCAGTTTGAATATCAGCCCAAAAAAAGAGGTTGTATTCAAGAACATGTGACTGTAAATAAAAAAACTCTTTTCTGAATCCCCAGCATAATAGTTTAATTTCTAAGTAAGTTATAAACTATCATAAAAAAAAAGAATTTTAAGACATTAGGGAGCTACAAAGGACAGTTTAGTATAAAAAAAAAATCATGTTTTTTTTTTTTTTTTTAACATTTCAAAAAAATGCAGCAAAAGCAAAGTTCTAGTACAGAACTGTTCTGTAGAAATGACTGTATTATCATTTGTGGGAAAGCTTAGCATAATTTATTTACAGGAAGTGCTTGATAAAATATGTTATATTTCTGAATGGAAGCTCTTGGATTTGGATTCTTATTTCTGTCCTTGAGTATTAATTTCAGCAAGCAGCTGGGCTAGAACATAGGAAAAACATCTTACTGTTAATCAAGCAGTAGAACAGAGTAATGAATCTGTAAAGTCTCTATCACCAGTAAGAATTTCTTTGGTGCAAGTTAACAAAAGCCTTTTAGGAACAATATTGTGCCTTGAACGATTGGGATAACCTCTTGAAGCCCCCTTAACACCATTCCTGCTACTGAATAGCCTATATATATTTGAATACTGGACATTATTGACTTTAGAACAGATCTATTTTACCTACTGTTTTTTTCTCTTGGAGCATGCACACAATTCCAGGTCCTAATCATACTGCTAAATGGAAGAGATCACCTGAGTTTTCCAGGAAACTGACATTTAAAAGCCCTGCTTGGTAAGTTCTAGTTTCTTTTTTATGACAGAGGGGAAACCATTAAGGATTTAGCAATTCACCTTCTATTAACGCCTCAATCTGACTTTTATTGATCCTAAATGAACATTAATCATGAAAAGTGACTCTATTTCAAGGTGGTTTTAAATTACTCACTAGGTGAAGCAGCCCTTCTTCAGACTTACAGCAGACAAGGCTCAGGTTCAGGTAATCACACTCCAGCACCTTCACCTCCATTCCATTTTTGGAGGGATCCCTCTGTTTTCCAGTGTTGACAGTCTTCATCATTAACAGGTTATTTATACTAAATGTGTCAAGTAATATTAAATCAGATTTCCTTCATAACCACATCTTATTAAAAGACATAGGTTCCAAAATTCTACCATATTTTTAATTCTGAAATTAAATCATGTGTATTTTTCAGATTTTTAATGGAATTACTTGCATTCTGATTACCAGCCCAAACACTGAGCTCATTGCAACTCCAAGAAGTCACCAAAAGAAACTTTCTGAAAGTTGCAAGAATTTTATATTAACGGAAATGCATTTAAGAGCTAGGCCAATAAAGATGATTAATTACATTAAGCTAATAAATTAGCTTTCCAGGTGATTACTGAAGTATCACTTCAAAGGAGTGATATTTTGGTTTTCAGGAGAAATACTTGTGCTTTCCAGCTTTTTCATGGTTTCATTTGTATTCTTAGTGATTTAAAAAAAAATAAAAAAGATACCATGGGAAAAGCAGAATTTTTTAAAATAAGAATCTATTTTTAAAAAAATTATCTTGAGACATTATTTAAGGGCTAATAGCCTTTTAGTCAAAGTTGATACAGAACTCAGAACTGCAGAAGCTGTAGACCTGCTACTAGTTAATCACAGTCTCCCTGGATGATTTACTTCTCTTTTGATGACACTTTACAGTGACAGTTCAGGAATAGGCTGATTTGTAACACTGTAAATCAATATTGTTTATGATGTGGATACAAGAACACAGAGCTTGTCCTTTTTTCCTCTATTTTGTTAATCTTTGGCAGCAATCTTTATTCTTATTTAAATCCTTTCTGTTTCTTTTTAGGAAAACCAGCTGGATTATACTGACAAATACCTCAGGAAGGCAGAACTAATTGCTTCAATTATTACTGGAGAGCCAGGTGGGAAATTGGAATGTGGGACCAATTGGGGATAGATAAAAAATACTTCTCAGAGTTTAGAGAGGAAGCTGATAATACTCAAGTTTATGGGACTGTTGTTTATTTTGACTTAGTTTTTAAAGTATGGGATTTAGGCATTAGTAGTAAGGTTACTCCTAGCTTAAGGGAACATGTAGAAAATATAGACTTCTTTTTACAAAAGGGAGAAGATAAGGACTACTGTCAGTGCATAGGTCTGATTCATTGCTTAAGGATCCCTTGTGACAGAAAAGTGTATCTGATCTTTTCATTTCTTAAAATCAACATATGACAGGCTATCTGCAAGTGCTTTCACTACTTATTTTCTATTCCCTTTTCCCTTATGTTCTTTTTTTTTCCATCTGTAATGTAGCAGCTGCTCATGTGAGAAATTACCCTTGCTGGTATTTTCTGCTTTAAATTTTGTTGGCATTGATTAAAATTATGCTGTCGAGTAATAGGTGGCAGACCCTTGGTAGAAGGTAATGGCAGAAAGCAAGGTTCTGATTTTATACTGAAGAGAGTTTAAACAAAGTCAGGTTGAATTTTAGCCTTTTTATTTATAGAGATAGTAGAGAAGTTTGGCAATTCTTCTTTCAATTAGATATCTTCCTGGGAAAGGATCACATTTTAATCAGTAATATTTTATTTCACAAAACGACCTCTTCTACATGTTAATCAGAAGGACAATAGGACTATAAAAGCAGGTATTACAGCCACTAAAAATTGGTTTTTAAAGAGAGATTAACAGGTTTATATTGCTCTTGAGGAAAGACAGCGAGAACATGCAGCAATTTCTTTTGCTATGTACATGACATGAACTCAAAAAATGCAATTCAACCACTGTTCAATTCAGTGTTGGTAAGATTTCAGGTTGTCTGTATTTTTCTTTATATCCATGGATCAATATTCACTACAATCAAGTCAATAGTCTCATACTTGGTAAGTACAAGACTGTTGATTCAAAAAAATCAAGTGCAGACTGCAAGTCTAGACTGTTTCCAGGTTCTCATACATTTTGTTATATGTTAGGATTAAATGTGCAATACTCCAGAATTATTTGAGTTATTGGGAAGGCAGCAAACAACAAAGATAGTATTTGACCTAAACAGATGATGCTTCCTGTGGTTTTGAGAAACCAGTCTAAAAATGCCTTAAGAAGAATTGGATCAAGCCTTGGTCCAGAAACATGGAACTATGCTATGGTGAAAGTGACTGCTTCTGACTTGGTCATTTATTGCTGATCTGTATACTGTTAGTTAAACTGCTAAGAGTCAGGAGTCGTGTTACAGAAGGTAAAAATTTTCAGTTAAGTTCAATTTAACTAAATTTAAGAAAAATAAATGCGAGCTAGTTTATGATTGAAGACTAAATTGAAGACTACTTTTTCTGGTAACCTTTAGCATGTGAATTCACAGTTGCTCTGTCTATTCTGTCATTTCCTGACATAAATATAAAGTGAGCAGTGATGTGCTATGTAACAATACATGCAATTTTCCTTGGAAATAACAATTCTCAGATTCTTGCTACCCAATACTATACATATAATATTCTGATGTTGCTTCAGTAGTTGAAACAATATAAAGGTAAGAAAATAAAAAGAAAGTGGAATTTTCCTGGCAAAGAGTTACTGACTTATCTGATCAAAACAAAATGCTGGATGAAGTGCATGAAATGGGAGTGCCTCATGCTCCTAATCAAAGGTACAGAAGAAATCACTGCCAAAGGAAGGAAATGTTTTTACTTCTATAACTGTCAAACACATGAATGGACAGCAGTTCCCAGAACACCACTCACTCCTAGGAGGCATATTTGCAGTTATAGTGTTGAACCCTTAAAAAATCATTGTCAATTCGTTCGTATCAAAGAGTCATAGAATGGTTTAGGTTAAAAGTTTTGGAAGGGATCTTTAAAGATCACCTGCTTCCAAGACCATCCCATGACAGGGACACCTCCCACTAGATCAGGTTGCTCAAACTCCCATCCAACATGTCCTTGAACACTGTCAGGGTTAGGGCATCCGTCACTTCTCTGGGAAACCTGTTCCAGTGCGTCATCACCCTCACTGTAAACCATTCTTTCTTATGTTCAATCTAAATCTACTCTCAGTTTAAAACTGTTGTCCCTGTAGGCCCTGGTTACAAAGGTTTTTTTTCCTTTTTTTATAAGTCTCCTTTATCTATTTCAAGGCCACAACAAGGTCTACCCAGAGTCTTCTTTTCCCCATGCTGGACAACCCCAACTCTCTCAGCCTATCTCCATAGGAGAGGTGTTCTTTCCCTGATTGTTCTAATGCAAGAATGTTTCTCATCTTCAGTAAACCTCCTATTTTTAGCCTACACAAACCAGACATCGAAGTATAGATTTGTACATACACAAAAGCATTTGCAAAGCTCAGTATCATAATTATATGTTAATAACTTTCTTCATCTGCCTTTTTTCTCTTATAATTTTGGGGTTGAAGGTCCATTTTTCACTGAACACCCTTATAAGGACTAATATTATATTTCTGATATTTCACTCTTTGGATTTAACAGAAATCAAAATGCTAATTTTTTAAGGTATGAGATGTAGCAGGCCCTTGGTCTGTTCTCGGTCATACTACAGTGAGTCCTGCGGTTTAAGCAGTGTTACTCTAGCCCAGACAAAGAGCAAGTAAAAGGGGAATGAATTCTTTTTTCTGAGTTTTAATGACTTTGAATAATGTGGCATTGCTTAGCTCTGCCTGTTCTGTCAGTTTGTTTCATGCCTTATTTTCCTCAAGAGGACTAATCCACCTATTACTCCTGGGTGCTCCTCTTCAAGAGACAGTGTGATACAGTTTGCAAGAGTTTGCTCCAGGGTCTATTCAGTGCAGATAGGATGGATGAAAATTTCACCTGGACTGTTCAGAAAGCTACAAAGGAACATTTACAAGTCAAATGATTCCCAGTCAGAGGGTCATGCACCTTTCCAAAATCTTATTAGAATTACACCCTACCATGTTTTAAGGTTTCTGTGGCATTTCAACTATTTTTTCTCATAAATAAAGATTAGACTGCCTAAATTATTGAAATACAGATATAAGAAATGAAACCATTAAAACAGAATTTCTTAGTTTATAATTTTGGCTGATGAACCACAAAGCTCAAAATTTAAGAAAGAAAAGGGTATTTTTTATCTTAGATTACTCTGAATAAATGAAATAAACTCCACAGTACTGTAAAATTTGCCTGTTACAATATGATCGCAGAGCATGTTTGGGGCTTATTGTTGTGTTTGCTTTTTATTTTTTTTTTCTTTAATCTATAACTTAGGCAAATTACTAGCATGCAAAAAAAAAAAAGAAAAGAAAAGAATCTTGCAAGAATTCACTAAATGTTACATTAAATGAGAGCATATCTCTATCATATCATCTTGTAGAAATTTGGTAAGTATGTGTTCACCTCTAGATTTTGAATAGTACAAATCTATTCCTTCTGTTGACCTATGGAAATAAACCTACTGGGGCATTACTAGAACATTCTGAAAATTGCTGTTCGAGTTCAGTCATCTGTAGAGGGAGACAGCTTCTTATTTAGAGAACTTTGTTTTATTACAGTCATAAAGTGAACCTTTGAGACATGGCAGAACAGTGAACAGGAGCATTTGGTATTCAGGACATGAACTGGAGGGCATAGAAAAAAATAAAGAAAAAAGGTAAAAAACCCCCACTCTCTTGGAAGATGNGTTCGTATCAAAGAGTCATAGAATGGTTTAGGTTAAAAGTTTTGGAAGGGATCTTTAAAGATCACCTGCTTCCAAGACCATCCCATGACAGGGACACCTCCCACTAGATCAGGTTGCTCAAACTCCCATCCAACATGTCCTTGAACACTGTCAGGGTTAGGGCATCCGTCACTTCTCTGGGAAACCTGTTCCAGTGCGTCATCACCCTCACTGTAAACCATTCTTTCTTATGTTCAATCTAAATCTACTCTCAGTTTAAAACTGTTGTCCCTGTAGGCCCTGGTTACAAAGGTTTTTTTTCCTTTTTTTATAAGTCTCCTTTATCTATTTCAAGGCCACAACAAGGTCTACCCAGAGTCTTCTTTTCCCCATGCTGGACAACCCCAACTCTCTCAGCCTATCTCCATAGGAGAGGTGTTCTTTCCCTGATTGTTCTAATGCAAGAATGTTTCTCATCTTCAGTAAACCTCCTATTTTTAGCCTACACAAACCAGACATCGAAGTATAGATTTGTACATACACAAAAGCATTTGCAAAGCTCAGTATCATAATTATATGTTAATAACTTTCTTCATCTGCCTTTTTTCTCTTATAATTTTGGGGTTGAAGGTCCATTTTTCACTGAACACCCTTATAAGGACTAATATTATATTTCTGATATTTCACTCTTTGGATTTAACAGAAATCAAAATGCTAATTTTTTAAGGTATGAGATGTAGCAGGCCCTTGGTCTGTTCTCGGTCATACTACAGTGAGTCCTGCGGTTTAAGCAGTGTTACTCTAGCCCAGACAAAGAGCAAGTAAAAGGGGAATGAATTCTTTTTTCTGAGTTTTAATGACTTTGAATAATGTGGCATTGCTTAGCTCTGCCTGTTCTGTCAGTTTGTTTCATGCCTTATTTTCCTCAAGAGGACTAATCCACCTATTACTCCTGGGTGCTCCTCTTCAAGAGACAGTGTGATACAGTTTGCAAGAGTTTGCTCCAGGGTCTATTCAGTGCAGATAGGATGGATGAAAATTTCACCTGGACTGTTCAGAAAGCTACAAAGGAACATTTACAAGTCAAATGATTCCCAGTCAGAGGGTCATGCACCTTTCCAAAATCTTATTAGAATTACACCCTACCATGTTTTAAGGTTTCTGTGGCATTTCAACTATTTTTTCTCATAAATAAAGATTAGACTGCCTAAATTATTGAAATACAGATATAAGAAATGAAACCATTAAAACAGAATTTCTTAGTTTATAATTTTGGCTGATGAACCACAAAGCTCAAAATTTAAGAAAGAAAAGGGTATTTTTTATCTTAGATTACTCTGAATAAATGAAATAAACTCCACAGTACTGTAAAATTTGCCTGTTACAATATGATCGCAGAGCATGTTTGGGGCTTATTGTTGTGTTTGCTTTTTATTTTTTTTTTCTTTAATCTATAACTTAGGCAAATTACTAGCATGCAAAAAAAAAAAAGAAAAGAAAAGAATCTTGCAAGAATTCACTAAATGTTACATTAAATGAGAGCATATCTCTATCATATCATCTTGTAGAAATTTGGTAAGTATGTGTTCACCTCTAGATTTTGAATAGTACAAATCTATTCCTTCTGTTGACCTATGGAAATAAACCTACTGGGGCATTACTAGAACATTCTGAAAATTGCTGTTCGAGTTCAGTCATCTGTAGAGGGAGACAGCTTCTTATTTAGAGAACTTTGTTTTATTACAGTCATAAAGTGAACCTTTGAGACATGGCAGAACAGTGAACAGGAGCATTTGGTATTCAGGACATGAACTGGAGGGCATAGAAAAAAATAAAGAAAAAAGGTAAAAAACCCCCACTCTCTTGGAAGATGTAGGTGAGGTACTACACTGCTCCTATAGAAAGATTAGAATTTTCTGACTGAAATCCTCACAACAATAATGCCAACCACAGAGGATGACAGAAGCACTGTGAGTATTCACTCACTCAAACTCAGTGCTTGAGGAATGATTGAGGAATGATATTTTGCATGAATACAGAATCTTCAAAAGGAGAAGATACAAAATTTTGATGGCAATGCTATTTGTATCTACATATCTCTTCTACTAGAAATAATGGCATCTTGAGATTACCTAGCAAGTTTGCACTTTCAAAATGTATGAAAACAATTATCCCCATATATTTTTTAAATGGATAAATGGTTGGTAGGTGGAAAATACATCTGGAGCCTATTGGCTGAGCAACTTGATAGGATAGGTAGACCAATCATGATCTACAACTGAAGCAAGATATTAATCATGTGCTTTTAATTGTCGTTTCAATCCTTACATGGATGCAATTGGACTTTTTGTAAGGTCTGTAATACTCCAACCATGTCATAGGAAATCTTTGAACAAGGTATATTGCACTTTCTGAAACAAATACAGAAATTGGCTTGCATAACTTAATGAAGTTCACAATTTGCATAATAAGATTTGCTGAAGCTTAAGATGAAGTATTTCATCTGCTCAGGGCAGAATGCCCAGAATAAGATAGCATGCAACAATGCATATCATAAAAATAACTAATACAGTGTCCAAGAACAAAACTCTGATGTTTTTTTATATTATTAAGTAGTACAAAAATACAGAATATGAGAAGAAGATATATTCAGAGAAACAAAGATTATCATAGACATAATCACAGTTGTTTAAATTGACCATTTGTTATGTTTGCAATATAAATAGTATTGTTTTCCAGTATTTACTTATAACTATACTAATACATGTTAATCACACAAAAACTGTCCCCAACAAAACATTAACACAAGTGGGCAAACAATTACAAAAGGAGCATTTTTTCCTCTGGTTGTTCCACTTAGGTAAATGCCTACATTTTGCTGTCATACCCCCGTGAGCTGAACTAAACCCCTGTTGCTACATTTTTGATTCAGCCACCGAGAACCCGATTCTCATTGACATTTGAGGGTCCAACCTTGCTTTGCCTGCAGCTCCCAGCCCTGAAGACCCTCTGAGTCCCCTGCCATATTTGTCAGGCCTGTGTGAATGACTTGGATGACTAAAACATTTCACGTAGCAGTAGATCTTCATGTTCAAGAAGCTAAATTTATTCTTCGCCATTTTAAAGAGACTAACTCAAGGCTACTTTTTACAGAAGTTACGCCCTAAAAATATTTGAAAATGTAAAGAAAAAGAGTACTAGTATTAAAAGGTTTTAAATGTAACACTAAATCATTATTTGCAAATAAAAGTACAAATGCCAGCTATGGGAGCTCGCTACAGTTAATGAAAAACGGGAATGAATATTTGCTTCTACTTAATTTCAGAGCCCATCTGGACCACAACACGGATAAGTGAACTACAGAAATGGTATCATTTTAAGATTTTCATTCTCTTTTGCTCACCTATAGAAAGAATGCCACAATAAATCTGTAATATTGAAGTGATTCTCAGTTAATCTTGAGTTCCTCTGAATTCTGAACTACTTCCCCAAAAGACAATTATATTTACATGCCAAAACTGAAATGTTTTACAGCTTTTAATTTAATTTATCCTTTGAGTCTGATCTTTCCCCTCTAAGTCAGCTAGAAATCAGACACTACAATCCAGGCTGGCTGCACCAGCCTCTCTCAATGGCAGAAAACACTCTATTTTATCAGTCATTTTATCAGACTACAAGTTGTAACACTTAGAGTTCCAGAGGTAGCACAGGTGAATTGTATCATAGGTGAAAAGGAGGGAATTGCAGCACTTGAGTTATTTGCAAATTTTGAAGACAAGAAGAAACATAATTTTGGAAAGGTAATTTCAGGGACTAAATGTTATATACATATTCGTCAGAATATTTCAAAAGGTGTTTTGGGTATTGTTTGGTTTTTTGTTTTTTTTTTTTTTTTGGGCTTGCTTAGACTTTGGGGTTAATTAATAATACAAATAAGAAATGAAAATATTTTGTATTTGTAGGCTCTGAAATTTAAGATCCAAGACATAACCTAAGGAGTAACTTATGATGAATGAAATAACATAAAGGTATTTTTTACAATTGTAAATCTGTATAAAACTCATCATAGCAAGATAAAAATGAAAAGTTCCTGACTTCCAATTTTTATGCCAGCATTTCTCTTTAAAAAAAAAAAAATTCCAAATGCTTAAATATACTATTGAGAAATTGAAGTTTGATAAGAAGATTATCAAAGTATTTCGTATTTGATAACGTGAATTATTAAGGGTTTGGTTTTGGATTTTTTAATGAATGCTATGTGTGGAAATATTTAGTAAAATGCCTATACACAGGTAAGAATTGTTGCTTTAGAAAAGAGAGCTTTACAGATCTACCTGTAAATTCTAATTTGATTTATTCAGCTCTGTGGAATGTTAGACTGCTTTTATATCAAAAATGGAAACAGCAATTATTGCCCCATGTATACAGATTCTAGAAACCTGAAAAATGTTGATTTTTAAAATGACTAAACTTAAGATCAATTTATCAAATATATGTATAAATTTCAATTTATGAATTAATTGATATCTCAAAGCTGCATTGAAATGCATCTAAATGACAAAAGTCTTATTTTAATAATAAAATTAAGGTCATGAGAATTAAGTTTTATATTTGAGGTCAACAGAAACATACACTTGAAGGAATATACCTTATATGTAAAGGGAAATGGAATTTTCATAACGTCCTTCAGTACAAAAGACTTCAATTTCGTGTGGTTTTCCATTATTACACATGAAAAAGATAATCACATTCCTCATGAAATTTTGAAAGTCATTCTGTCAGGTGCTTTCCAGCTCCAATATTACAATGACTTCTTCTTTCTCAGCAGCACATTAATACCAAAACAAAATCCAATAAAGGTTCCATTATAGTGCATCTGCATTAAATGCAGCAGTTCAGCAAATATTTTTATTTAAAATTAGTGTGTTTTATGTAAACACTAATATTAATAATTGTTTTATGAAGTAAATAATGAAATGTTATAAAAATAAAGCCTGACAGGCATTAGATATTTTCTTTGAATCTGATGAGTATTGAATCAGCTCCATATTTCGTATTTTTTATTTGAAAAGCAATGAACATCAGAAGACAGATATTATTATATATTATTCATTGTAATCTAACTATTTAATTACTTTAAATAAACAGGTAAGACACCATTCTCATTTAAACTGAAGACTCATTACATTGGTATTCTTTGTAAAGGGCCCCAGATAAAATGAAGGTCAGGATTTTAATCTATAATACAAAGACACCATAGACTAATTTTTCATAGCATAACAAATAAAAGAAAGAGGCATATCCACATATCTTTCCTATAGTCATGGGGTACCACTGTAGAGCTGTTTGTATTTCTTTTTACCTTCTGCATCCGTTACTCCTACTCCCGACTGCTTTACTGGGTCTTGTCCATTCTGGCTCATCTTCCCTCTGTTAAAAGATATGGTGGATGTTGTCAAAAAAACTTACAGAGATGAGAGCTAAAACAATGATACACCTCAGCCAACGAGGCTTGGTTCTTTTAAGAATATGATCTTTTTCTCTTTTGAAGGCAACTGCAATCACACCTTGTTAAGCCTGTGCATTCTTACTGAATGGGTCCATCAGGTGCTGTCTGCTACCTGCCCCACACCAGCCTGGGGCTGCATATCTTCTCTCCTCACTTTATCTTGGGACAGTCAACAGTGAAATATATAAGTCACAAAAATTGATATTTGGTCTACAATATCATTACTTCAAAGGTAAGGCGTAGTGGTGGTTGTGATCTTCTTAAATGATTGCTTTACTTTACAATTTAGATTTAGCATAAAAAAATTCTGAAGACAACATTAAAGTTGAGTGGAATAAATCATGCTCTGGAGTTCCCCATTTCCCTGCATTTCATGTAGAAAGAACCTGCATTAGAATCTTGAGGTCTATTTTTACACAATGAAAGTTAAGTAAAATATAAGCTATCTTGAAACCTACTTGTTGCAAGCTCTAAGGCATGATTTTACAATCACTCTCAAACATTTGTGCTTCTAGATTTCTTTTTCCCTTAAGCCTCTGACTGCTGTGATAGAGACTATAAGGCATTATCTTCAGCTGCATGTGATTCCTTGGGGGTTAAAGGGTCAGCACTGCTCTTTTCTACCTATGAGCCAGCTGCAGGTCTGAAGTTGTCTAAATTCATTGGGAACTCAAAAATTAATATAAAATCACAGTTTTTCAAGTGATTTTTTTTTTCAGTTTTAACTGAAAGCTATTATTTTCTTCTTTTGTAGGTAATGCTTGATAAAACATTATATGTATGATACAAGAATTATTTGCCCCAAGGGTTATATTTCTTATACATCATTCAATTCCTTTTCACCTTTGCATTAAAAATGAATTTAATTTTACAGACAACTACTGCTCTAAAGAGTTACACAACACAAAGTCATAGAGAATCTGGTCTTTATCAGAGATAAGAACATGAGTAGCTTTCAGGAATATTGCAACTGGATAATAGGAGTATTTAAAAAAATCCAGACCAGAAAGACTTTACAATATATATTCAGATGTATGTAACTGTATATAATTATTAATTTCTCTTTATAGTTATAGCTACTTAATATTGGCAAGTATTCTAATTAGTTACCTCATCAAACAATTCCCGTGGTCTCAGTCACTATTTAATTATTTTATTTTGCTCCTGGACTAATTGTTCCTATGGTTAAAAGCACTTGGACTAAAATAAAGAATTTAAAATTCAGCATATCCAACAAGTTCTATTGGTAGACCAGAAACTTAGTCTAAGTAGGGAGCTTATCACCAAAATGGTTTTTAAATGCTGAGATACTTACAAATATTTAGCCTACTTTATACCTCACATCCAAATTGTGATCTGTGGTCTTATGGATGTGCTGAATTAGAGTACAAGGTCAGAGTCCCTGAAGTCATTATCAAGCTAAAGTGAATGCAAATGATGAGTAGAATTTCAATCATACATATATTCAGATAAATAAGGATTTTTATACAGAATTCAAAATGGAAATAGCTATCTATTTTAAACATTCTCTCCATGAATAATCTGATGGTAAATAGTTATTTTGTCATTCACTTTCATTACATTGCTATGTAAAGCCCTGGAGACTCACACGAAAAATGAAGCAGGTCCTGTCTGTATAAATTTCCTGTGTAATTTTAAAGACTCTGTCTAATATCAGTATATAACTAAGTTACTTTTAAATGCTATAATAAAAAAAAATAGTGTACCCTTAAAAAAAAAAAAAAAGGTGACCTGGATTTATATTTATTTAATTAAATATAATTCATGAGAACAAATTGCTGTAAGAGGAAATCTGAAGCTGTGGAGACTTCATCCTGCTTTTCAGTAGAAGTGGGGCTGATTTGAGGCTTAAGAGACCAATGAGTCTGTCAGCCAAATAGCAAGTAACTGTAGGTACTGTCACATTGCTAGTAAATACACAGTAAATGATGTTATTTGGACTCAAATTTGGCATTTGTGAACAGAAAAATTTTATTGAGAGCTCCATCTTATGTTTCTGTGCACAAAGATTTTATACATCTTTACTTTTCTCTCTAGGAATGACAGCCCAATATTTTTTCTTTTTCTTTTAAGGTTGTCAAAGACAAAGATCAACTTTTTTTCCGCATTTTAGCTTAGAACAGCATGGGTGAAAAGCCCAATACAAATCAAACCACTGACACCCTACAACCTAAGCTCACATAATCCTCCTAGATTCTGAAGGTGAGGTTGAAGTCTTAAATTTATCTATTTTCCCTTTAGTTACTTACAAGATGTAGACAAATATCATTGGGCTTTATTTTTGAAAATGATAAATACTCAGAAATATCACAGTTCTAGATAATATTTGCTTCATTCAAGTTTTTCTAGGAAGCTTATATCTTTTGTGACTAATAGTTCACAACTTCAAGGGAAAAGCAAAAATCCTTTGTTACAGAGAAAATATTGAACAACTATTGCAGACAATTAATGAACAATGATCACCAACTAATATTTTGAGAACAGTCAATCCATAAAGTTTTTCAGATCAGAATTATTAAGTTGATTAGAAGTTACATTCTCCTTTTAGGGTATATAAATGAAATTGCTAGATCATTGGGGCAAGCTGACAGAGGAGGTGCAAAAATCCTGGCAAAACTTTCCTCTGGGGAGTACTTAACAGGGTAAAAAAAATGGAAAATGAAATAATTTTATAGGATCATTACACTGATAGTAGCTTGATAATTCCTACAGGACTCTGTACCAAAAAGCTTTTTTTCCAGCCAAGAACTGAGAAATTCTACTGAAACTCCTAAAAGCTTGGGAAAAGTTGGTCTACATCCAGAGTATGAATTCCTCTTGCACTAGTAACACCTCTTTATAGAAGAAGGAAAATCTGAAAACTTAAACTAAGCTTTCCCAATCCTACAATAGTTATACTTTTAAAACATAAGCCAAGCCCATCTCTACACACTTTAATGAAATGCTGAGATGAGCATGTCTCTTATGTGACAGGAAGAAATTCATGAGGTTGAGACAGAGGTTTGGTTGGTTGTTAACAATTCAATGCTCTACAAAGTGGGATAAAAGTGTGAACTCTGGGGTATTATCCCATGTTAGCTGCTATTCTACTGCACAACTCAAGTCTGCAGAGGAAACCATATAAGAAGATGACTGGCAAGTGAAAGTGCTACAAATTGTGCATGGAGGATACAATATATTAAAGAAAAAGCCTTACATTCTTGGGATGGGAAATAGATTATTCTCTCCTGTGGCACTGCTGCTGCCTTCGCTATCCATGCTGTATCCACTGCCAAAACTGCTGCCTGATGAGCCAGTGGAGACAGAGCTTTCTGCAGGGCGGTGATTAGCAGATCTTGCTGTACAGGGCAGGAACATTGGGTTACTAAAATACTTGTAAGACATCAATACCACTGACATTAAGAAAAAATGTAATTGATCAAAATCACATGCTGCAAAAACTTTCACTTTTCTATTTTATATTCAAATATTGCTTTATCATCTTTTGCAGATGAAGATTGAACCAAATAGTATACCATCATATTTTTTTTCTCCAGTAATGTTAATAGTTCAAATCAACAGCCTGAAGAAAAAAAAAAAAAAAAAAAAAAAAAAGAGATAGAATGATTAACACTGCTTTTCTGACTAAAGTGACAGAAAACCAGTTATTCATCTGAAACATTTCATATGATAATCTTGTAAAAATGAAAGCCCCAGTGGGACATCCTCATATTCCGTGTGAAACATTCTTTGCATTTGGTGATTTTGAGGAGAGGAGTTTACAAAGCCGTGTAAGCACACAATCTATAGTCACAGAGAATAGATCCCCACCCCTCTTCAGACACAACACAGCTATGTATTACATTTCTCAACTGCTCTTACCCATCTGGATCTCTCTTACTACGTGCATAGAATTTTAATGAACATATTTTGATGAGAGATGCCTTAATCTAATTTAAGACCATTTGGTGTTAGTATAGCATATGTTAGTTTTACTTCAGATTGCCTTATTTTGTGTTTTGTACATTACTGCACTACATGAACAAATCATCCAGTATTTGGCATTTAGCAAGTTGAGAAATATAAATATAAAAAGGACACAGTGACATTACACATAGCAATTAACACAGGAAAAATAGAGTAGCTATTCTTATATTGAATAACACAATTGTCTGGGAATATTTATACAGATTTGGGGATTTTTTTGCTTAATGTCCTCTAACACATCTGCTATTGTCATGTTTCGTTTATTTCAACCTACTGAGCATATATATTGAGGATAGAAAATATTGTTTTGCAAAGTTAATTTCTGTGAAGACTTAATGAGGTTTTATGTTATTTTAGTGAACTGTGAAACATCTATGTAAATACTTAAAAGAGATTATTCTTTAGAAATTAATTAGTCAAGTATAAAACTGGAAATTTAATAAGAGCCAGAGCCCCAACAGTGTCTTGCTTTAAACTGGCAATCAGTATTTTTTATGCCTGACTAACTGAGTAACATTTATGGTAAAGAACACTGCATGCTGCCCAGTGTGGGACCAGGAAGCTGTGTGTAACTCCTCAAACATAATGCAAAAACAGGTGAGTAATTTGAACTAGAAGCAATGAATGAAGCAATTTTCATATCATCAATCCTTGGGCAAATTTTGAGTTAAGACATAGCTCTTATTCTCCACAGTGATTCTTCATTGGTAAAAGAAACTATCACATAACTTTTTTATTTTTTCAACTCTGTTAGTCTCCTTTGTTCCACTACTGCCCACAGCCAGAAGTGGAATCTGTCAGTCTACATTGTTTTCAGATAAAATTATTCTTTAGCTCTATTCCATGATTTTATACATTGATCATAGTCTGCCTTCTTGGATGTAAATACAAAGGAATAAATTTTAAAATCATGGTATTATTAGCAGATATTCTTAATATCTCACCTGGAGGAAAGGCACACATGTTTTTCCAGGGAGACAGCCAGCTGGGGTGGCTGTGTGCAGTGGTTGCTCTATTCCTTTCAGCTGGTGAGTGAATTCCTATGCCTGTGGTGACATGTCAGCAAAATGCTGCTGAGAAATGCTGGGCAAGAGTGGCATTTCAGAAACGAGAGGTCAAACTCTCCATTCATTATAGGGTATTATTGCCAGTTGCCCTGTTTTCAACAGCCTGAACTGTGGCTCTCTCATGCCTGTCCAAAATTAATTCAGAGCCTCAGTTCTCATTGTGTTTACATGACCTGTATATCTCCTGATGTTTTCTCTTTGGAATTCTAAGGGTTCCTTTAGGTTAGGTTCTTGTCTGCTTTTTTTTGTGCCATGGCACGACAAATGCCTCACAAGTGAGTAAAAATGGGAGATCAACACATCTGCAAAACCCATGGAAGCCAAAACAGTACTGTGGCAGCAGAGAAAAGAATCTTCAGTCATTCCCTCAGGCATGAATTTGCTTAGTGTAGCACATATCTCCACCACGACACATGTGGCCTGAACGGATCTTTCATATCCAGGTGCTTTTATTTTTAATTGACTTTGCTGTAAAATCTAGTGTCTGAAGTAATTTCTTGTATCTTTACTGTTAGATTTCTAATACCATTAAGAACCTAGAATTTAGTTCAATCCAGAAAAGCTCAAATTAAGCCTTTAGAAATAGGTTAGAAATTTTGCTTCATCTATTTATAATCAACTCATAGCTGTTTCTTTTGAAACAGCTGTATCCTGATTACACATTCAGTATGCTGTATTTTTAGTTTTTCTATGTTTTTACTAATTCACATAATTTTCCATATTGATTTTTTTTCCATAAGATCACTTGGTGAATGGTTATAATGGATCCAAGTTTAGATCCATGACTGGATTTTGAAAATTCTAGTTTAATGTTATTCTTTTTTTTTTTCCTGTCTGCTCTATGAAAGTAATGAATCACAGGGTCAGTTTGTGACAAGAAATGAAATCCACAAATAGATTTACAGCTGGTTTCGTGACAAATTCAGAATCTGAATACAGAGATCATCTCATAACTTGTGAGACACCCACATTTTCTACATGTCTATATTTTTACAGATATATCTAGACCTCTAAGTTTCTGCTGGTTAAATACAAAACTTTGGAGTTCTGAAGATATGGAAATGCTTGCTGCCATTTAATATTTCCCCTGAGAGTTAGTATAACTGTAGTTATATTTCTACTCTATGTGGAAAGAGAACTTGTTCCATGCTCTTATGTTCCAGCAACTAGTCTGCACACTCACTTGTAGTCTTGCCCCTTCTCTTTGAATACATGCAGACATTGTGTTAGAAACTTTAACAACAAAGTCAGAGTTCATTGTGTTGTTCCTCTAGTCCTACCAATGTACACAAGGTCGTGAAGTCCTGAAAGTGTCAGAATAATTTCCACCTTGCTTGGTCAATTGGGTTCATATCCACATAAAGGACAGGCAACTATTGCATTATATTTAGTTTTAATTTTACTTTTAATTATGGTATTAGATCAGGTTAATTCTGAGTTACAGAGCTTCTGCTTACAGCTGCCTATGCTAGAAAATGCTTTAGTCCTCAGGTTTTGACATCAAAGTTCTGGCAGGAGGTGCTTTGGTCTGTAGCATTTGAACAGTTTCATATGGATTCACTTGGGTCCAAAGATTAGATATTGTCATCTACTATCACACAGGTGAGTAAAGCTACAAGGTGTAGCCTTGCCTTACTGAAATCTACAATGTCTATCTGAACAGGAACTCAGGTGAAGGCAATTTCCATCATTTGAATATTAAGTATCCAGAGTGTGGAAGAGCTATGTTTCATTGCTTCTTTACCTTTTGTTTTTGCAAATTATTCCCTGGCTCTTAAGTAACCCCCCAAAAAAAACCCTCAGACCCAACCAACCTAATAAGCAACTTTTAGAAACTCTTAGGAAGCTTAGAAAACTTTTAAAATGCTTGTCATAGGCAAGATCTTGTGGTCAATTACATATGATTCTTAAAGCCTTACATTTTTAGAGAAAATACTCTTCAGGCCGCAGCAGATGGAAGAGACAAAGTTTAACTGAAGGTCATTACCCACCTTCACTTGGCCTCTCTGGGAGAAAGGAGATATCCCTTCACCCCCTCCAGCCCTTTTCCTGTAAACACTTTACAGTTTATCAGGTGCTTGACACTTTTTAATGACTGCAATGTTAGTGATGTCTGGGCTAGCCATTGAACTATGAATAGAAATATGAAATGAAAGTTTAAAACTCTAATATGAGCTGCTTTGTCTGAAATAGGGCACAGATTTTCCTATTATACAAAGCTTTGTTGTGGTTTGATTTCATTTTCATCTGTTAATCCCATTTTAGCTGGTAGTCCCCTCGATGAGATGAAATGTTCTCTACTTGGAATGGGTGTTAATGGGTACATATGTCACATTTAGTAGTTTGAAATGTGGTGTTAATGCTGCCTCTGAGTGATCCTGTTAAACTGCCTGTTTTACAGGCTCTGGCATAAGCAAAATTTCAGTTCAACCGTTCTAGTGAATAATATATAAATGAGTTGGAAAAGTTCTCAACTGCTTACAGTAATTATTTCAGATTCCAAGAAAGTGGATGATAATGCTATGCCTGGTATAGGACCAGGGTTGCCCAAGAAAAAATTATAATGGTTAGATAGATACTTTTTGTACTATGTATGGTTTACAGGAAGAAGAAAAAAATTCAACAGAATGATGTTTGAACATGTATTCCCTTATGCCTTCTTGGAAAAGAATTGCTAATTCAAGAAAATGGAGTATAGCACTGTCTCTACCTTTCAACTCCATCTTTTTATTTCTATTTTTTAAAATTATTATTAGTATGGCAAAAATATGTGCTTGCTTATGCTTTGGCTTATGGAGTCAGCTAGAAAATAAACTTTTAGAACCAAGGAAGTCACATCTTAGTATGAAGAAAATATGGTATCAAAATCAATAAGAGAGGAAAGCTTGGAAGGCAAATGATTTAGCTTAATCTTTCAGAAAAGTCTGTTTTCAATAGACAACAGAGAAGATGCTTTGTTAAAACCTGGTAAAAGGAAAATAGATCATTCATACAAGACTATAACCAGGAACTTCTAAATCAGTCAGCAGCAAAATGGAAACACTCCAACAACTCTCAGCCGCTCCAGCCATTTTTTATTCTTCAGCCATTCTAGTGAATGGACTTTTTTAAGACTTAAAATTGAGAAAGTTGACTATGCAGTTCTGTGATTTATATGGAGGAAAGGACAGACTCAGCCAGCACTTCATCCTGGTGAATATATTGTAGATATTCCCCTTTTCCAGTTTCTGTCTAGAAAGAGAAATACACTGTCAAAATGCATTGGGAATAATGGTTCTGTTTGTGAACCAAAGAGGAGGAGGGAAAAACACCTTCAAGTAAGGTTTCAAGATTAAGTTTCCAGAATTGGCCTCTAATTACTTGAAAAAAATTTGTTCTTTATAACTGTCAGTCTTCTGAGAAACTCTGGGTGACAAAAAAGGCTGAAAGCATCATGCTGAGTCTTCTCAAAGAGATGCAAGCCCATGGGAGAAGGTGAAAGCAGCGATCTGCTGTGGGTAATTTTCTGATAACCAGCAGCCTGGGCATCTCATACAGCGTCTTTTGCCAGAAGCTTGGCTGCCCTTCACTCTCAGTAGCCTTGTGTTTCAAGTGCTCCACCCTCAAAGTGCCCCAAATACCACTTTGCCTGCTTTTATGAAGTGTTTGCTAGCACTAAAAGCAAGGGCTGCTCCAGCTTGCTCTGTTGGACTCCACAGGGTAAAATTATTGTTGGGACTGCTTGTTGCATCCTTTGTGAACTGGTAACAGAATGGGAGTACATAAACAACTGGTGATCAAATACATCTACTTCAGGTCAGCCCAGAGAGTTTATTCTGCTAATGCTCCCTCATGCTGAACAGGACTTTAAGCCATGGTCTCACCCATCTCAGCCACAGCTGTATATTAGACATGGATTTGACCACACACTAAGCAGGGATATTTTGTGAAATTTCAAGACAAACCTTTACAGAGATATTTACTGTTTGAGCTGAGTAACAGAAGAACAACACTCTTCTAAAACTGTGCTGAAGTAATTTCTTTACCCAGGAAAGCAATTCTGATGAAATAACTTTCCATGCACTCTGCAGGGTTGGTCTACCCTATAGAATTTTGAAAAAAGACTTTTGAAATAAGAGTTCTCAAATGAAGAATCTGAGCAATTCTCTGAAATTATATGTCAGCTTAAAATGGTAGAAGAGTAAATAGCAGGAATAGCCAAAGAAAAATGGACCATCTATTAGATTGAAACAAGGCTGAAAAGACAGCCTCAGATTACTGCTATCTGCAGAGAGTGGGGACAAACTGCTCTTGTTTTGATAATGATTCTTGGGAATGGGTTATTTGTAGCAATATGAAGGCCCATTTAACTTGGAAATTAAGAAACTAGTGACATGAGCTATTAAACAGGTTTAGGCTGCAAATTATTTAAGTGTGAAGGAAATATCCTAAAATAATGTAGGATATTAAAATATGTCATTGCCTATTAAATGTGTGGAAATTAATGTAGGCCAAAAGGAATCCTAAATAATAGTATTCAATTCAAAAGATTTATAAAACCTAGGAATCAATTTCCCTTCACTCCATCGTTGCTAAAACCAGTAAATAGAACTTAGTGATAAGGAAAATTCATATCAATTTTTATTTCTTGAAGCTAAGTGGTTAGAAATTACACAGTGCTGGCTCAGACCTGTATCATGGGTTGTACAGTGACAGCAATATCTTGATGCATGCATCACATCACATTTCTGTGTAGCTTTAAGCTGTTATGCTGACACTTAAGTGAACTTTGTCAGAATTGTTGGTTCAAGGCAGTTATGAGCAGGTGTGCTACCTTTTGAACTAAAGTGTTTTAAACTGGCATTCTTTGAGATGTTTAAATTGATAGGGTACAATTCTGAAAAGGCTGTTGCACAGTTTGGCTACTCTAGGTATTCCAGCTAACAGTATCAGCTCTGAGAGTAGATCTCCTCTTAATCAGTAAAATCACTTGACATACAACTTGTTTGGAAAGGCTGTTGTGTCATGATGGAAAATGTATAATGTAAAAGATGAAATGTTCTCTATGAGATGCTGTGGTGCTGCATTTTCTTCCCCCCTCCTCACTCCCCCCTCCCCCCTTTCTCCATTTTGAGGGACAAAAATAAATAGTACCAAGTATGTGTGTTAGAGGAGATTTTAAGGAAATATTGTGATTTAAAATTGCTAGAGGCTTGAGACTGAAAAAACCTATCCATTATTGAAAAATAGACAGAAATTCCTGTAGAATTATAATGTTGATATTACCTTAAATTAACAAGTGCATATGGATCTTTACCTGAAACACATGGCAATTTCTCTAGATTTTTAACATTTGCTCAGGCCAGGGGTATAGCAGTGATTTAATCTTGACAGGTTGTTTGTTTGACTGGGTTAATGTGAGCCAAATAGAAGAGGAGTTGCCTATGGCATCCATCAACAAATGATATACAAGCAATAACATATTGACTTGTGGCTTCTCTTTCTTGAGTGTCTATTGGAAAGAATAAAAAATGTATAGGGCTACAATGATGTTGAGACTTACTGAGCTATTTACTATTTAAATATTAATTTACTGTTCTTTAAAGATGCTAGGAAGATTCAAAATAAATTTATAGAAATTCTCTTATTTGGTCATCAAATAATGTTGTTTTTGTTGATCGCTGGATATTCTAATGTAAAAAAGGATTGATTTTTCATTGTACAATCATTGTCCTTTGAAGGGGTAAAGTTGGCATCTTTTTGTCTGCAAATAAGGACAAGCCCATGAAATTTTACTCAATAAACTACATCCCTGTAGAGAGAAAAGGTCCTTATAAAAGTGCATCATTTTAAAAAGGATCAGTTTTGTCGATAAATGCTGACTATATGATGAACACTGTCTTTTATTTTTGTGCTCTGAACTTACTTCACTGAAAACTACAAGTTCTATTCTGGCAAGGCAGAGGTGGTGCACCTTTCTACCTAACACAGATGCTGAAGGTTTTTTCTGTTCCTTGTCTTGTTCATTTTATCAGAAGGTATTAAAGCTAAAGTATGTTGTTCATTCTTTAAAACTGAAATCTAGGTCTGAAAAGACTTTCTGTATAAAATCAGTAAAAATTATATTCCAAATACACCTACTCTTTTATATGCATGTATCCAGAGAACTGGTGATAATCATAGGAACATCTCCAACTTTTCAAGTATCTGAAGAACCCTAAACCAATTTATTATATATAAAATATAACTGACCTACCAAGAAAATTCCATATAATGAGAAGATCCTTCTGTGGGATAAATTACTGACTGAAAAGTTGGTGGACTGATTCACACTGTGTCTAAAACTGACTCATCTGCTGGATAAACTCTAATACACAGATTTATGTTGAAGGGAATGCCCTTAATTTTATGTGAATATGTAATTGGCAATGATTCATATATTGCACAAAACCTAAATCAAATTAACTCAAGCCTAGGCACTGCTCTCTTCCTCTGACTTGGATCCCTTGCAACTCCTGGCTTCAAAGAGTTGGCTCTGAAATGTTACTGTTCCACTTTGACGGATGTGATTGGAATGTGTAGCATGCAATTGGTTTCTTTGCAGATCACACTCTTCTCTCTCATGGGCAATGACAAAATTATACTTCAGGGTTTATTTTTAATTAACTGCTGTATCTGAATGTTGGATTTTACAAAGCTTCTGAACAAAACCCAATGTTTTTTGTTGCATCTTCACCTTAATTTTAAAGCAGATTGATTAAAACACATTTTTTACTTTTTAAAAGGAATACAGAAACAATTTGACAAAAACCTGATGAAAGACCTTTGCATTCACAAAATATGCAATTTATACTATAGGTGCTGGTTCTGTTTATGATTTCCTTTTTACTTCTCAACTGACACACAATTAATAACTGACAAAATAGACCCAATAGTAAAGGTCCTAGGAATCAGAAGTACAGAGGAATTTCTCTAAGACATTCTCATAATGACTGAGGGGTTTTGTTTTGTTTGGTTTGTTGTATTTTTTCTAGAGCCAGTTCAATTCAAGAGAAAAAATGAAGCCATTGAGAGACTAGATTAAAGGGGACTCTCTTTCTTAGGCATAGAAGAACTTCACAGCATCGAATAATTTCCATCACCGTTGTGTACTTGGGCTGAAAAACCCAAACAGTTCCTCTAAAAGGTGCTGTTCTTTAATAAATGCAGAGAAGTAGTTGTGGTAAAAAAATGACAATAATGTTGTGGATTATATGTAATGACTTCCTTAGTAAAGGACTTTGAGACACAGTGACAAAAAAATTACTGACTTGCCAAGATGACTGTTCCACTCACTAAAACCCGTTCCTAATGCATTCTTTTCCAGGTACCAATAAAGTAGGCTGCAATGGAGTTGGGTACCACAAACATGCATTATCCCTCTAGGAATGGACTTGGAAACTGATAATGCCCTAATATTCATAGTTCAAAATACAGGGGAAAACACTCCTTCTTTTATCATCTCTTCATCCCACAAAGAGGTCCTTAAGTTGGAAGCTGTTTTGAGTATCTTTTGTGTTTTTGCCATTAGAGGTTACAGACTCATCTCATTTTACTTTCATACTCCACAAACTGCAGTGAAATCATCTTGCTTTTTATTCCTGCTAAAAGTCATGAGAGTCATTAACCTCAAAATGGTAACTACTGGCCCACCTCATTTGAGTAAATTTGGACAAACTACCTTTGGTACAATAAGGAGAAGCCAAAACATCTCACACTTTGGAAACCAGACTTGTAAACATTGTGTAGGTGACCACGCATTGTGTTTATTTGTCAGAAGTAAAGAGACAAAAGTACCATATCTCTTCATAAGAGTGCTAACCTTTTTTATATATTATTGTGGACTCTCACTGTTTGTAATATGGACTTATTCCCATTACTCTCTATGATGTTTCCTATATTGCTGAGCCAAGTATATATCAGTGCATATCATTTGTGGAATTTTAGAAGCAAAGCAGATAGAATAGCCGTTTGGTGGCACAGGTACTTGAAGCCAAGAGACTCACTATTTCCTTATTATAAAAGTGTATCTGAACCTTGATTCAACAAGCAAATTGTTTTGCATTACCTGTCTTTGTGAACAGGTATCACCACAGGGCTACAAGTCTTTGCAATAAAGCTCTACAGACATGACACCTCAAAAGATTGTAAGAGTTATTTAGATTTGAGTGCTCTGCACCCCAGGAGTGGAATACAGCTTTCAGACATGATGCCTGAGCTCCTACTGTGACATTCTCTGGTTCTGCCTGAACTGAGTGTCTGGAGTTGAGCTGTAGAGTAGGACTCTGTGTGTGTGTGTGTATACATGTGTGTAAATACATGGATTTATGGAAGAACTCTGAAGGCTTTCTTGAGGAAAAAACTATTCATTTCTAAATATAATATTTAAAAAATATCTGTTAGTTTTGCCTTGTTAATTAGTTGTTTTGACATCACACTAGTTCTTTCAATGACTTCTTGTCTTTAGGGTGTATTTTCTGAAGTATCATTCCCTCTTTCTCTCCTGCACCCCTCTCAGCCAGCTTGTATTGTCCAATGTGTGCAATGGTGTTGACAGAAAAACCTTCAATGAATCTTGAGAGCTTAGGAAGGGATTACAGCACAAGAGAACATCTGGGAGTTCAGTCAGTACATTTATTTTGATTATCTCTCAGATTCCATGGAAATAAACAAGATGCTCCAGAAACCAAAAGAACAGTGGCAATTTGAACTGGTTGAGATTCTGGCTCTTTATTTGTGATGAGGGAAAAAATTGTGGTATTACAGGTGCCTACAAGTAGAAAATAATTTTTAAAGATGCTGATAGGAAAATTATCAAGATATTGAGCTATACATGGATCAAAACTCCTTTCCTTTCCACTGGTGGTTTGAAAAATTATCTATGCTAATGACTGTTGACATGATAATTATGTTGGAAGAGGAAATAGGAATTGTTACTGTCCCAATTACATTTTCAGAAACAAAAATGTGCAGTTAGGTTTTTGTCACAGTACAAGAAATGTCCAATCATGCTTAAGCAGACCAGCTTGGATGCATGCTTTTTATTAGGCAACAACATGAGCAAAGCTATACTACTTTTCAACAGAATTCTAAGTACTCCAGTGGAATGGAAGTGCACACATTTGTTGTTTCATAATGCTTCTTAGCACAGTTTTTCATTATGGATTTATGCGCTGATAGGTGGAAAAATCAAGCAGAGTTCTTGATTCATGTTAACATTTACAGCACTTAATGGAGGGGTAAAATAAATATTAATATCGCAATGAATTAGTTGACATGGCAAGAAGTATTTGGGATGTAGTTCATTTCTTAACCATGTCTTTCTGCTCACCTCCTTCAGGCTTGACTGGTCCATCAGACATCACTTTCCTGAGGGCTAGTTGGCTTTGGTCTTTGTTGTCATTGGCTGGTGGAGGCAGATTGTCAGACTGAGTTCTTTGAATAGGGAGGACTCCTGCTATGCTGTGTCTGTGCTGCTTCCTGGCATGATTAGACTGACCGCTTTTGTGTGCTGCTGTGGCAGTGTGGGTGAAATGGAAACCCAGAGTATGTATCCTCAGATGGAACCAGCTTAAATGTTATTCATGCAAACAGAAGTGTTTTTTTCTGTATTTAAGTAAGTAGTGTTTTCAAACACCAAAGAGACACCACATGCACAGCATTAAAGAGTATCAAAACTGGCTGTTTCTTTATTAATGATGGTGAAGACAAGGGAAATAATTTTCCCCCAGTTTTGCATTATACCATGGTGAGTTTATGGCATATCAACAAATCCTAAAGACAAACACAATGACTCCACAGTCAGAGAGATTTAATTTGCCATCAACTAAACCCTCAGCTAGCAATCTGATACTGGTCTGAAGTATGCTCTGGAGAGTAATCCTTTTGAATGGAATAGTTTTAATTCATTAACCTATTTGAAGTTGTCAGATGAAATCTATCTTGACCCTTAATCAATCCATGGCAAAAAATTACTCAAAAAATTGAAAATTGAACCGTGACACCTGACTTAGCTCTCAACTCCCTTTGAGTTTGCTAACTTGACAACATTGTTGAAATCTGATGCTGCTACTGGCTCTGTGTGTTTAATGTTTTTTCACCTATTGTGTTTAATGTGTTTTTTTGTATTTCTGTCCTGCTCATCACTAATACAATCTTATCTGAGATATAAAGAAGGTTGCCTTATATTTCCTTTCAAAAAAAAAAAAATAGATATTTACAGTCATGTTTCAAAAATAGAAATCTCATCCATGTAGTTAAAAAAAAGTTTCTTTAAATTCAAATCTTCTTTTGTGTGTATAGTACTGTCCATCACAATTACTACTTATAGATACATCCTGTTATTAATGTGGTCTCAGTCTTGTGTGCAATTTGAAGAGCTGGCGGTTGCATCTCTACAGGTTTTGATTATTTCAGTGGTAGGTATTTAGTGACATCAAAACACAATGGACTTCTCTGTGAGTCATGCACAACCATGGAACATCATGGACCATGAGTGAAGGGACTGATGGAGAAACAGCCAGTTTCACTGCAGTCTTTATAAATTAAAATAAATAAATAAATAAAAGACTTCTAAATACAAGAGTATATTGTAATTATATGTATTCACACACAGGCACACAAAGAAAGACATTGAACAGAGTGAGCACAGTGTGCCAAGAACAGAAAAAAAAAAAAAATAGCCAAAAAAGGGAAGGACAGCAGGGAAAAAGGCAACAGATGAACATTAAGCTGCCATGCTGAGGAATTTATTTGCGTCTTTTACTTGGTTGAAGGCGGAGCTGTTGCACAGCTGCTTCAGCAGCGGCGATGGCTGCCCCAGCGTCTTCAAGGTGCGTTTGAGTGACGCTGGTTTTGCTTTGGCTGCGGGACGGACCGTGAGAGCGCAGATGTCCTTCGGAAGAAGATTTGGAGCTCCCTGGGCTGCTGTGGGATTTCTCAATGGTGGGCACCTGCATGTCTACCAGGAAAATGAAGAAGCACAACTCTTGCATTTATTAAAACCAAACAATTTCATTCTCCTTCTCTTGACTGGTCTTTCTAGCTGAATTCCAGAACAAGGGATAAAGACTAAGCTGTGCCATTCCAGTTAAAGTATCAGGATATATCATGATTAGGAAACTCTTATTAAGCATTGTTTTCTAATTGCCCACTGTACCCTGTCCCTGGGCATAATTTATCTAGTATTCATTTTTTTATCACCTGTGGATTAGACCTCCTGTGCTGGTTCAAACTGGTGGAATGATGGCATAGTGTTTTCCACTTTCTATTCTCTAGTATGTCAAGGCCAACCAGCATCACATACATCAGTACCAAACACTTAGGGAATGAAAGTAATTTTATCCTGAATAATGCCACCAGGAAAATCACAGCCTGACTCACAATAGCTTCTATACTTACCTGTAATTCAGACAGACATCTTATACAGACAGCAATCCCTGGCAAAATGTTACATAGAGAAATTGAGAGGAGATGGAGCTGAGTCTTGTCCTTCTGAGGCTCTCATCTGGATTGTGGATGGAATGGCTTTTGCTTTGATATGACACATAATGTGTTTTAAGAGAGCACCTGTCCACTGACTACTTAGTATAAAAAAAGAATTAGAGATTAATTTCTTGGAGCAGGAGACACTGAGATCCATTCTGCTTTTGTAAACACCTGTATATTTCTACTGTATCAGCTCCACTGATTTCCAATACAACTGAGATGTGCTACAGTCCATTATCATTGACTGGAAATGCATATGCATTATTGCAGCATAATTATTGTTTTATAAAATATTAATATGGCATTTTCAGAAGAAAAAAGATCCATAGAATAGTTAAGGAACATGAAAAATATAAAACTAAATATGTATTGAGTTTGCCCAAGGCTACCAAGGAAATGAAAGGGCACAGAATCTATAGCAGATGTGCAAAGCACATAGAGTCTGTAAGCTGCTGTTTTAAGTACATAATTACTCAGTAAGCTGGCTGGCAAGATTGAGACAATTTAAGCCTTCTCTCTAATTAATTAATCACAGAGATAAATGCATTTTTAATAAAAATGTATACAAACTTCATAGCAGTATCTTTATTTTTCTATTAGAACTTACACATAGCAAAGGTTTACATATCATCTGGGAAAATATTTCATATCAGGTGCACCAAGTCATTCCTACCCTTGGAGGGGTCTGGGAAGATTCCATGACTTCTGCTCTTGATGACAGATGGTTTTGGAGATTGCTGGCTGCTCTTTTCAGAATGAGATTTCCCATGATCAATGTTTTCACTCTGTTCTTTAAGAGGATACCACCGAGGAGTGTTGTCAAGCTGAGAGATGCTGGATAACTCGATCAATACCTACAAATAAATCAAAGTGTAATATATGGCCTATTCTGACCTATTAGTGATTGCATACAGCAGAAGAGACTAGAGTTGTGCTGTCAGAAGTTGCAGTCAAGCGTAAGAGTGAAGGGTATAAGCCCATGTGCTGACAGATTCAGGACTCTCTGAGCATGCTGTGACCCCAAACCCAGGTTCAGCAGCATATTGATGTGTCTGAACCAATATGTCTTCTCACCAGGACCTCAGTAAGGATGATGAGCTGAGTCCTTGGACTATGGCACAGCTCCACACAAAGATCACTGGGGAGTTTAGAGGGCAGCTTGTGAGCACTAGCTTGACAGCTACATTAAAAAGACATTAAAAATATCCAGCCTTTCTGCCTCTATACAGACATATTCTAATAGGAGAATCAAGCAGTACAACTTTCTCCTTTTTATCAGCGTTTTTAAGGGGGGCAAAAGTTTCATATTTGTTTTTATTAAGGTCATCAATAAAATGAGACTCATGCTTCTTGAGTCTTTAAAAAATCCATATAAGCAGAAGTAGCAACAAAACCAAAAAAAAACCAGGGTTACTCTTGCACTTCATTAAAATAATTCAACAGACCATTTAGGCATCTAAACTATACTGAGGAAAAAAAAAGGAGGTGCAATAGTAGTGTGGAAATGAAACAAGTAAACTGGCTAAAAAAATCCCAAACACTTTAGATGAAATCTGCTCTAAGCCACCTTCATTGTTAGCAAGACTTCTGTGAAATTTCTTTAAAAAAAAAAAAAAGAACATTGGCACCAATAAAGACCCTTCCTCTCTTAATAAGCCTGCAGTTGAGAGGGCCAAGGGATGTAAAGCACTGAAATTCATCATAGAGTCTAGAAAGAAGGAAGGTCAAAAATAGCTTTGCTTTTGGCTCTAGAGAGGGTTAAGACTAATGGCAGGTAGGGAAGTTTTAAAACTGCTAGACAAATAAAGTGTGTCATTACCTCAGGGAGCAATGGTTTTGTCACTGTATTACAAGACCTTGAATTAAAGAAAGCCTCTTCAAGTTTAGGGATGGGGAAGTCTCCAAACAACTAATGGTTTCTAGGTTAAAAGCCTTTATTCTTTCCTTTTTTTCCTTCCAGTTTCATAGATTGTCTATGATCTGACTTGGTCTTTCTGGTTGGACCTTTAATCAATCTGAACAAATGAACTATTTTGCATGCTCCCTGTTGTGGCTTTTATTCACAGCTTTGAGAATGACTTGGAGGACAGCATGGCTGAGGACTGCTGCCAATGGGCAGTGTAGGCTGGGGGCTCTGCTCTGTAGGAGGAGAGGTTTCACTTCCCATGGATGGGGACCATGATGTGCCACTATTCTGGGGCACACAGGTGCTGCTGGCTCTCTTCAGGCAAGTCTGTGGGGCACAATTTGGATATTCCACATCTGCTGTTATGGTGCAGGATTCCTCCGGACATCCTGAAGCTGAAATACACTGGATAGTCTTTTCTGATGCTTTTTTCCCTGAATAACTGCTTCCACAATTAATAAAAAAGTAGTTCTAGAGGTTGAAGAAAATTTGAAGGGGAAAGGTTTAATCTTCATGTAGAAGAGTTGCTGGAGCATCACTTTTCTAAATGTCATTTTAGAAAAGGATGTAAATATTCACTGAAGCCCCGCATTTGGACAAACATGCTGAACTCAACAAGAATATGGACACAGTATGCAGGAAATAAGTAATCATGTACCAGCTTCCTATACATTTATTTTAGTAATTGTTCAAATAGTGACACTGATTGCTCAGTTTGGTAGTCAGACAAAGGGGAACTGGAGCTGAGCTGTGTGGCTCTTTTACAGAATTCAAATGCAGAATGAGCCCAGATACTCTCAGTTACTCTGTATGAGTGATCAATTTTCCTGTGCTTATGTTTCTAATTATAAACTTTATTTGTAACTACATCTTTATTTTATTTCATAGTTATTGCTGGTAATTCTGTATTATACATGCATATGTTTGTTTATTTGTTTTTAAAGAGAAAGCCTTCTTCCAATGAGCACTCATCTTACTTATTATTAATTACAAGATTAGATTTTGCCTTCAGTCATACTTTGGTAATGATATTACTATTTCAGAATGTTAAAAACGAGACTGATCAGCAAGACTAAATTACTCATACTTGAAGATACTTGTGCATGTGTCCAAATATGGCTTGATGGTAGAATTTAATCCTTTAATCATTTACAAAGACTAATACCTCCTCAGCCTTTCTGTGATATGGTAAAATGAAGACAACTTTCAGCCATAATAAGAATTCCCCCTGGAGCCTGTGAAGGTTGTTGCTATCTCACCCTCAAAAAAGGTACTAATTTTCAGCAAATTAACATTTTGCTGGGTCTTAAATTAGCTTGCCCCCAGTTAATCAAGATAAAAAGGGATATATCTTTCATGTGTAAATTAAAAAAATCATGATCATTTGTGAAGACAACAGTAAAACTGGGATGTAAAAAAAGGTTGCATTTAACACATGTACCATACCTTGGAAGAGAATAGTTTCCAAGTAACAGCCTGCAGTTATTACTAGTAGAGAGGAAGAAATAAGATACTCACTTCACCGAGGAAGTCATTTGAGGAGAATCTATCATAATCCCAGACAGTCACTTCCAGTGTTTTCTTTTTCAGCTGCAATTCAAGTAAAAGGATAATTAACCTCATAAACTTCAGATCAAGTCTTTATGGTGGTTTCTATAGATTATTTCCTCAATGTATCATTTTTCATAGTGACAGGCAGGGAATTTTTTGCCCTCTTGTCAACGTTGTTCTGAGAAAAATAATTTGGGGCTATTATTTGTTATCAAGACAGATGGGCTTGTGCTTGGCCTTATTTTAGGAATTTCCACAAGCTGTTTTGTGTAGAATTTATGTCCACTACAAGAGTCAAACTGATTTTTAAGTCCCCACTTTTGTGTTCCTGCAGGTTTTCCCATCGTCAGATCTGTCTGAACTCAGAAGTGCATTTAAGTGTGAATTTCAAATGTATTATATCAAACACCCTATTTACATAATATCATCTGTGAAGACCAGGCTTTAATGCCTGCATAATTCAGTGTAGTCAGTGAGAGTCTTGCAAGTGATCCAGACATGTGGACAGACAAGTTGTAGTGTTGGGTGTTAATGACAGCTGTAAAACCCATAATCTGCAGATCTTGTTATCACAGCATGATAGCTGTGTCCAGCACCCTTCTATAGGCCATGGTAAGAAACAAGTCAGTCTTTGTATATGACAAGAGAGTGCAAGACAGAGAAATTGCTGACCAAGCAGTTGACCTCATTGTAAAGACTGACCTGAGTGTTTTTCCAGGGATCTCTGGGGACATGTAGGGGCAGGATTGATTACTGATATTGTGTGTTAGGGCAAAAGGCTATAAGGTGGCTGGAAAGGCAGTAATAAATTCATGTGGCTGGAAAGAGAGAAGGACAAAATCCTGAGGGCTGTAGGGTGGCTGCAAAGTCAGGCTGAGAAGTTACAAGTGAAGAATGCAAGCATTACTGAGGAAAAGAGTACTCTTCAGTACTTGAATAAAAAAATTCAGAAGAATTCTTATGTGATAGTTGAGGTTGTCATCCTAACAGAAGCAACCTGTCACTCTCTGCTCTATTAATTGGCTGCTGGGCACAGAGGGACAGCAAAAGTTCAAGTTATTGCTCAAAATGATAACCTATACCAATTATTGTACATATTGCATATACTTGCAGTGAAAGCACTCTTGGCTGTTTACAGAATCACAGAATATTCTGAGTTGGGAGTGGCTCACAAGGATCATCATGGGCAACTCATAAGTGAACGGTCTGTACAGGATTGAACTCACAATGTTGGTGTTATTAGCCATGATCTCATCAATTTCCCTCCATTGCCCCTTGGTTTAATGCAACACAAACTAAGACAGTTCCTAATAACTTGCAATTGCCTTTAATTGATAATTCCATCTCATTATTATGGATTCAGAATATCATCTGCTCCCAGTCAGCTTTAGAAAAATGTGGAACTATGCAAAGCCAGTGTCTATGAAAAGAAAATTTAAATCAGCATATCCTGGAAAACCCACACAAAGGGGAATTGAACTATTTTTAGCATCAACAACATACTCTTTAAGCAGGCAACAGCACGACTTGAAACCTATATTTTTTTTTAAACATTTGAGAGCAATTCTTTAATCTTCCTGTTTTATTCTTACATAATTAAGCTATAGTCTTCTTAAGCATTCTTTTAAAAATATCCTGCAAAAATGAAAGAAAAAGTTGAACAAAAAGGTTATTTTTTGAACATTGCTTACAGAATATTTCTAAAGCTGATTTCCTTGACTGAATAAAATACCTTTTCTTTGCTATTCCAAGACAGTATGGAAACTCCAACATGAAAAATAACCTGAAAAAGTGAGCTGAGCACCCACTGGTCCATGATGCTTTTGGCTTCCTGGAAGATACAATTTTCTTCAAGGTGCTATATTAAGTATATGTATTTGTACCAGCACAAATACTTTTCAGAAATGTATTGTCACAGTAGTTGCTATTTTGAGAGGAGATTTCTTTCTGATGACTGTGCAAGGACAGAAGAATGTACAGATCCAGGAAATGGGAAAAAAAAACCTAAGGTCTGAAGAATTTTTTGGTAGAATGAGGAAAATAGAAAAGATTTTCAAGTAATTGCAGCTGTACTTTGCTAGCTTTGCAATAGTGTGATAATAAAACTGTGATGAAAACTTACAGTACTCTATGTTTCTCTGGAAAATGTATTTTAAGCCTTTTAGTTTAATAAAGCTTTTATAAAATATTATGAAAATGAAAAACCATGGAAAGACCTTTATTAGGCAGAAATGAGTTTCGAAGCAGAGGAAAATTTGCTTTTCTGAAGGTATTTCTATGTACCACTATGGTGGCAAAGAGTACTCCATGGCTGCTGGTTTTAAAAGCAGCCATTACACCATCACAGCAATGTAGGGTTCTGCCTTTCATCAATCAGCTTTAGGTTGTGAATCCTGGAGTTCAGATGCTCATCAGGAATATAACAGACAGCAATACTGGAATGGGTTGCAGGAACCCTCTGTCCATCTGACCATGGCTTTCTGCAAGGAGGCAATGTCCCAATAGGAAAAATGAGTGTCACAAAAAGAAGGAACACAGTTTCCACATATTTTAAATGTCATCTGAGTTCCAAACATATTCTGAAAAAAGTGTTACCCAACAATAACTAATTTCAGCCTTAGCATTTTGGAAATAAAAGTATCAATAAAATAAAATAAATACAAATCCACCTAGAAGCACATTACTGCATGTGAATTCCAGTTAGATTTAGGCTGTTTATGGACAGTCATATTTTAAACAAAATGAAGGAATTTGCAGAAACCACCAGTGTGAAAAACAATGTCTCTTATGGAAGGCACAATCAACACAACCGGTACAGAAGTGCTTGTTTCTTGCTTTAAATGTCTGGGTATTATGGATAGTGGCTGCCTGTGTAGCTAAATATGCACTATTTAAAATATTTAAGACATATTCCTTAAAAATTTCATACTACAATTTGCATTAGGAAATAAATCACTTTAATGCAGCTTGGTTTTCCTCTATGGTAAAAGGATTTTACTGTAATTACTTCAGAAATAATACAAAATATTGTAATTTCAGTCAGGATGTTTGATGAGTAGAAATTAATGTATTAGGTAATCCATTATAGTTATTTTTGTTTATATTAATATTTAACATTTCATTGTTCTCTTCTCTATATTGTTGTACTGGACAAAAAGGCTTTTTACAAATCACTTAGGGATTTATTTTCTTTTGTCCTAGATATTAAGCAAGATTTAAATACCAACACCTTTCTGACTCATACAAAAGATTTCCTTACTTTTGGAAATAAGACATAGGCTTGCACATCACTCAAGGATTTTGAAAATATTACTCTTTCTAAATGTATTGCCTTCAAATTACAGACATAAGTTACAGCAAAACTATTTTCTTTGTGGAATTATTTCATATAAGTAAAAGCTTTTATTTGCTTTCTGGCAAGTAAGAATTTGAGGCAAAGAAAGCCACACTTTACAGTGTGGTCATACAGTGTACCAATGGCCTCACCAGCAACAGAACTTACATCTTTTATCATATTCTCCTTAAATTATTCTAATGCTTTCCTTCATGCTTTGAGTAGGTATTGGACTTGAGTTACAATTACTGCACAACATTTGTAATACATGTACTCAGCCTTCCTCTTAAATTGTAATTATTTCCACATTATTACTTAACAAAACCCTTAAATTACTAAATATTCACAGTTTAATTTATTTTTTCTCCAACTTTCAAAGTAAAATTTGCTATAAATGTGATAAAACTAATCATTCTGACCTTGAAAAAGTCTATTTAATTTCAAAGAGTGATCTATTTCCCGTAATTATTATTCACTTTAATTTCAGCTAGTTTATGAAAGAGAAAAGGAAAATAAAAAATTGTACAGCCAGCTAAAGTCTAGACAGTGACATTAAAAGAACTATATTAGGAAATACTTAATAATACTTATTTGCTGTCTACAAGCAATGCATGCTTTGATGGAGAGAAAAAAGGATGGGGGAAAGGAAATGTTTCTTTGAAGAAATACTGTTTATAAAAATTCATGAATTTATGTTTGGATGTGACTGCTAACTCTGTGTAACAGTGTGTGATGCAATTTTGCTTGTTTGGTGAACAGAATATTCATTTTCAGTCTAATAAAATTATTGTCTTGTATTTCTATTTCTATCTATAACTATTTTGAAATACACATTTGTGAGGGTTATGAGTATAAATTATGGTCTCTTACATGGTGAGAGTTCTTCAGACTCTGGAGGGTACTTATCATCAGCCTTGACATATTTGTGATTTAGAAATGTGCTTCACTGTAGATTCTCTAAGCCAGGGCGTGCAATTTTATAGGAGTAAGGTCACACACACTTGTGTCTTAGCAGTAGATACAAGCCATGGAAAGGTTTGGAAGGAAACAGTACTCTCTGCACACAGTTCTGTGTGACAAGATGCCAAGATATAAAAGATATGTGGTGCTCAAATGAAGTTTACGGACTTAAAACCATAAAAACTGCATAATAGACTCAGAGGAAGGGAAAAGGAGGGGATTTGCAAATGGAAAGCAAAAATGCAAAACATTCAACATGCAAACTAAAGGCAAATTTCATCAAATAATGGTCAAAAAATTGACATCAAAGATATAAGGAAATTTCTTGTTATTAAGATCAGTGTCTGAGAAATCCCAAATTAACAACATTATCCATTTGCAAAGCACCAAACAGCCATCGAATTTACAGCACCCCAGCACTCTTAATAACAGCTCTGTGAAATGTCACAGCAGAACCCCCAAGCAAAGTAGAAAACTGAAGAATCTTTCTTAGATGAAAAGCTGGAAATATTGCAAAGACTTACTAAACCCTTTCACCAAACCAAGAAGATTGAGGGTTTATATGGCAGCTAGGCAAACATCAGTTTGGTTTTTTTCTGACACTTTAATTGTCAGTGAGCTACCATTTATAAAAGCCTGCATGAAGCAGTGAGAAAACCCCATCAAACCACTGCCTGCAACAGGACACCTCTGAAGTAAATCTGAGCTACTGCCTGTTAAATCCACATGTGTAGATTACATGAGAAACAAGGCAGATCACTCTGTGGGAAGAGTTTTGTTCCATGCAAAAATGAGTATCTTAATCTACGTTCCTCCAAATGAACAAGAAGAAGGAATAATGAAATTTTAAATTGGGAAGATGATATTGAGGTCTTGGGGTTGTGATGGAGAAGAATATTAAAAGCATTAGGAAATCTATTCACTAAAGAGCCTGGTTATTCTGGGCTTTTTTAAGAGTACTGAAAGACTAAATGGCACTGTAAAGTGAAGTTGAAAGTATCAAGAACAAAACAGAAAGAAAGGCAAAAAGATTCAGGACTGCACGCAAATCCAGTACTGTATAAAATATACTTCATAATTTAAAAAAATGAACTGATCATTATTCTGCCCATTATATCTTTTTCAAGTTGGCAAAAAGTTCTTTATGAGGAGAGATGGAGGAGTAGAGGACTCAATTGCTTCATGCTGCTTCAGAAGCACAGCTGGAGGTAGGGAGCCACCACGAAATGGAGAAGACTCCGCAGAGACCCTTCCTAGATGTGAGTTAAATCTTTCTATGACAAGGAAATCAAATATCTTCCATTTTTTTTCATGTGATTAATATCTCAAAATATTGATATAAATTGCTGATAAATCTAGAAATTTATCTACATTTTAGAAATATTTTTCAATAAAAAAATAGTAGAAACTGTGCTTTGTGTAAGCTTGCATGACTTTTGAAAAAAGGAGTGACTATGATTTCTGCATCTACTTCAGAAATTTATTTCTTAATTTATTCCCTCAATTTATTCCATTATAATTTTTTTAATTTTCACATCTGTACTTATAACATGATTATGAGTGTAATCCCCACAAATTATCATTTTAATGAGCAGAAGGGCCAGAAAAGAGTATTGCCATAGTAAGCTCTATCAGAGGCAAGGAAAGAATTCTGGATTTCTCCTAAATCTGGCAAGTTTTTACAGGGGGTCAGAGAATTGCCAGTAGCATTGCTCCCCTCACAGTGAGACCATGCAAATAATAAAGCAGCAAATAGCACTGGAGAGCAGCACCAGTCACGCACCTGCTCCGTGGAGATGTTTTTGTAAATGACTGTCTGATTCCACTCAGGGTTCAAGCTTTTCTGTATGTACTTGGTTCTCCGCTTGTACTCAGCACTGAATTTGAACAAAAGAACAAAACATTACATTAGGGATCTTTTGTTTCTTTCAGCTCTAATATAAAAAAAACCCCAAAACACCCACAAACCAAAAACCAGAAAAAGAAAAGAGCTGTATCTTCCATTTCTGCAACAATTCAGGGTTACAAGAGGACAATGACAGCCTTTGGGATGTTTTCTTTGGTGTGCTTTTCTGAGAGAGTCTTTTAAAACATCTTCTGACTCTTCAGCAGGCTTGCTCTGCCTAAAACCATTTCAAGACAAAGCATCAGTCAGCACATGCACATAGACTTTTTCCTCTCATTGTAGGTATTGGGCTCTGATTCTAAATTGAGGTGATAATGCATTGATTTCTTTTCCACGACCATCCCATTAGCACTTTAAAGTAGCACAGATTCATTATATTTATAGGTTGCAATCTCTAATTACAGGAATCCTATCTCACAGACACAGTTAATGAATGCCATAAAGTAACTAATATCCTGTTAATGATTGAAACACTAATTTCTTATTGATCCTGTTCTGTGCCTCTCCCTCTAACTGTACTGGAAAGAAACATAAAGGTGCATCAGGATCATGATTTTTTTTTTGTCAATAGCCAAGAACAAAGGTTTGGTTGCATAATCTGTTTTTAAAAACAGATTCATTAATGCTAATGTACTTTACATTTCCTGAGTATGGAGAAAGCAATACACTAATCTTTAACAGAATATGGATTCTTCTAGCTCTGTGAGCTTTGATGTTAGATTTGCTTTCATTCCAATTTTAATTTAACAGAAATTTTAATGGACAACTCAAAAAAGATGGGTAGGAGAATATGAGAATCTTTTAATACTTCGAAAAACTCACAGTATTTAAGGTAAAGAAACTTTTTGTCAATCTGAAAATATATACCTGGTGCATCTATTACTAAACAAAATGTTTCCAGGGCTGTTCTCCAGCAATGAGACAAAATGGCACAAAATGACTTGTATATGCCATATTAGACTTTTTTATGTTTCCCCTACAATAAATTTTGGTAGTGTACTATTCTCACTTCTGATTTAACTGATTTGGTTCACACTGTGGCTTGCTCTGGGAACTAATGTAATAATTCCTTTCATATGAGATTAACTGAGAAGGAGCAATCTGGAACTCTTAATCAGCCAGTCACTAATGATACTGGTACCAGATTGGAACAGTTCTGATTTGTGGTTATGAGAAGGATACACAGGTTTTACTGCCACACATATATCGATACTGGGACTTCAGCACCAGCAGTCTCACTCTGTAAACTCAATTCTGCTGTGTAGTGATTCTATCATATTAATCCAGATTGTAAAGTGGCTTTATTCTCCAAAATGAGGTGGCTCTATCCAAGCTGCCTACTAGCCTGATATCTCTAAGTGAAATTGCAGCTAGTTTCCCTCTCGTTTTTATGCTCTAGTAATTCTATGTATTTCCATTTATTTTCTTGGAAATCTTGCTGTCTAATGTCTTTCAGTTTATTGAAAAATGTGAAGGGTTTTGGGACCTGTGAAACAAAGTATCTGTTCACCTCTGCTTAGGAGAAAGCAGCAGCTTTCCAGAGTTCAGTGAGTTCTATCAGGCATGGCACAGAATGGCAAGGATGCCTTAAAATATAGGGGGACCAAGAACATATGAAAAAGGAACCCACACAAAGCTATTTCTTTGCATATCTTGGAAAGAAAGCTGTAATATAAAATCTGAATCCATTTTGAAATGAGATTTTGATGGCAAATCGTATTAAGTAATGCAGTTCAAATTTTAAAGCACCTCAGTAGCCTTCTTTCCCCACTCTCTGGTATGAGAAAAGCATCCCCTGCCTAGAACATCCTGTTTAGATGTCCTATGATCTCCTGGTTCTAGGGAACTGACATACTCCGATTTTTTGAAGAAAGTGGGAAAGAATCCTTTGTGCACTCAGACAAGAAAATGACACCCAACACTCCCTTTCCTTTCTTGGATCTCCTTTTGCAATAGCAGAACTTCATCACCTTTTCAAAGTTTCCGAATCTTTTCTGAAGTACGTGAGAAGGTGATTCATGCAGTGTTGAGTTCCAGAGCTAGCAAAGGGTGAAAATGTTGTTGACATGGTAGCTCTGAAATATTTCCAATGAAGTCCATGGAATATTTGTGTCTAAACTGTAAGGGTGGGCTGAGCCCACATCCATGTAATCTATGGTCTGTATCTGTTGCAGAGGGAGGCAGGAGACCTTGACCTCATCTAGGGAGGTGCAGAACCAGGCTAAGCTGGATGGCAGATGGGGAGGATTCTTCTGAAGGGAAGGATCCACCAAACATATTCATACCCCTGATGCACCTTCCCCCCACCAATTAACAGATTAACACTTAACACATTAACAGATGAAGATACTTTAATAAAATGCATTCATTAAATCAGTCACTAGTATGTCACTTAATATAAAGTAATTTGCATTTAAAATTCAAAGAGTATGCTGTGTGAAAAGATACAAACTGCATATCTCTTTTCTTTATATTTTCTCTTATTCCTTAATTATAATTTATTAATATATAATAAAATGTATAAGTACAATGAAAAAAGCATAATAGAATAATCGTGTTAAAAAGTATAATAGAATACACACATGAAATGTGTAATTTTAACACATTCATTAAATAATTTTAGTAATACAAAAAAAGACAGCTGACAGAAATCTGTTTATTGAAATTGATCTATTCACTTCTTTAGTCAGGGTATTACTTTCAAGCAAATTTAGACTTGTGGTTGGACTGTTTCTTATGTTCTTAGCCTGGACTGATATGAGCATCTCTTGAGAACTGAGCTTTGCCTTACGTTTCCAGGACAAATAAAGCACTCGTAATTTCAATAATTAAATTTTGTTTACCACAAATAGCCACTTATGTGGTCAAGCAGATTTAATTGTCCATTTGGGCAATTATCTAGAATTATACCTGTCTTTAATGTCTATATGCTTTTCTAGGTAAATATTCCATTTAATTACCAAACAGAGCCTGTTTCTCTTGGCAGTAACACCATTCAAAATCTTGATAGGAGTTTACAGTTAATTATTTTTCAACTTCCAGTGAGTGAGAATGAAGTTTTAGATATCTCTGAACTAAATTCTTCCAGACTTCAAAAGACATTTTGCTTGCCATCAGAGTTTGGCCTTAGAATAATACTGCACGAAGGAGTATTAACTACCTGTTTCCAGCTCCTGGAAATGACCTAATTAGTAAATGAAAAGCAAAGCCATACCACAGTTTAATGCCATCAGAACTCAAGAGAAATCTGTAGTTCAATGCACAGGCTCATTCATGCACACAAAAAATTAAAGAATGAAGTTTGAAGATAGTACACCCTACCTGGCGTTTTGGACAACCATGACTTGTCTGCATATCCAGAATTTACAGAGTTAGGAGCACAGAGGAAGCAGTATAAGAGAAAATGAGAACAGAGATGAAAGAAAACATGAATAATAGGTAGTTTCTAGTGTCAGAATCAAAGGAAATAGAGGCATTAGGAAGAATAAGAAGTCAAGCATGCACTGAACTACAAATAAATGTTATTCAATAGCAAGTCAAGTTGCTACTTTCAGAAACAAGCCTGTGACTTTTAAGAAGCTCTTCACTTTCATTATTCCCTAAAGGCCCAAATTACATGCAAGACTGTAACAGTGGCATGTTTTAAAATAATAAACCCAAACAAAACTAAAATCCAATTCTTCATAACTTGGCAACAAGTTTAAGCTGATAGGTTATAGGATTAACATGCCTTTAGTTCAAAGCCTTATTTCTATATCAGTGACTGTAACTGCAAAATTCCCACTAAGATTGACCTGACAAACATTTTACAAGAGCCTTAGGCACCTTTAAAAACCTCTCAGACTTTGGCACCTTTCCCCTCACATTCAGTAATAGTTTTGGGCCCAGTGCTACTGTACAATATTGAATACTGTATGGCTGGAATTAGCAAGCCCCAAAGAAAATGTGTAGCTTTATTTTTACCACTCCTGCATTTAGTGGTGATTGCCCATATGCCAAATGCTGAACTGTGACCCGAGCATCCACTTTCCTGTTAGTTTGAATAGAACAGAAATACAGATTTTATCTGCATTGTTCTATCCTAAGAGTCTTTTAGTATGAGTGTTATTACACAAGCAGGGAAGTTTGTAGGGATTTTTCTTTGTAATAGGGTCTGATCTATCAGCTTAAATTTAGATATATCTATTGTGTCATTGAAGTCAGCAGGATTATTATAACCATGTATTCTTATGCATTCTCCATATACATATGACATTCTGTAACATTAGGGAAAAATAGTTATAATATTGCTGATACAGAAACATATCTTTTAAAGGAAGTACTAACGAGCTATTTTTAATTACAGAGTCAGAAAATTAATGATCTGTGAAAAAGTGATTAGTGACTTGTATAGTCATTAGATACAAAATTAGTGGCATTTCTAAAACCATACTGTCACTCTTTAAAAAAAAAAAGCCATAAAATTAATATGGAGAGTTTCTTTTCTGACCAGTATTTCTTGGCTTTTGTATTACACTGCAACCTTTAATTTATTTCAGGTGCTTTAATTTTGCTTGTTTGCAAATCTATCCTAAATTCAGAGTGTCTTGAGCTGAAGCAACTATTCCATGCTAAACTTAACATGCAGCTTTCTGTATTAAGGAAAGTTAGTACATTTCCACTGAGTCTATTGTTATTTTAAACATTTTTACATGTATTACAATTTTTAAAAGGAAACATGAAAAAAAAAAGTACATCTACAGGAATGATCATAAAGTTCCTAAAGTCATTAGCAAGGAATGTCTATTCTCCTGGAAATAGGATCTGACTCTGTATTAAAATCCACCATTTTTACTGGTGTTGCAGCTGGATTTTCTATAGCAATAACTCTTAGTTCTGTTTATTAATGACACATAGCAAACCCAAACTAAAAGAAAGTTCAGGTGAAAATTTGTCCTTCACTTACCCTCTCCCTGGAAGAAGATAAACTTTAACAAAGGGGTCTGAATAGCCATTGTTGTCTCTGGGAGCAAGGTTTCTTGCCTGAAGGATGTGGATGATAAGGTTGCCAAGGTGTTTGTCATAGTTGATTTGAAGCTAGTGAATGCATTAAAACAGTAGGGTTATTTGTTACTCTTACTTTCTGAGTGATTCAACATCTCCTAAATCCTTTGAATAAAATGAGTTTTAGACCTCTATTTTCCCTGTAAATAAACATATTTTAGAAGCTTCTGTCTCCCTCTCCTGACTAGAATGAGATGCTAGATGACTATGTTGGACCTTGAAAAAAAAAAAAGGGAAACACACATATTGATCTATTCCAATCAGGAAAAAGCAAGGAAATTTGAGCCCTTGATATTATTCTGAACAACAGCCAGTTTATTGAGTGATAATTACTCACATTCAATCTACCTGAAGGCCGTCTGACAAGGATGTTATAATACTATGGAAAGACTTGGTGCTATTATAGAAGAAAGAGATTTATCAAGGGGGAAAAAAAACCAGAAATCTGTAGGAAGTTAGGCTTCAGTTGTTCTGCTGTTCTCTGAGTGTTTTAAAAGGCTAAATTCAATTTACATAAGGGATAACCATAAACTTGGCATGACATGGAAATAAATAGAGTGCACTGTAAAAAACCCACAGAAGTACTTGATTCTATGTAAACAGACTGGGAATTTCTAAAGAAAATCACAATAAGTGGCCAAAAATTAAGGATTAGAATGAATTTAACTATCCTTTTAGTCCCTTTGGGTACAGCAGCATTTTCCATTCTCCTGCTTGTATTTCACAAGCCAAGGTTAAAGACAGGTGCAAAAATCAAGCACTGACTTACATTGGTGACATTTTAAGGGATTGGAGTTGAATAAGAAATCAGTTGATGGAGACAGTTTTCTGTAAACTTATCCCACAGAAAAACACAACCAGTATCAACAACAATTTACACAGTAAAAACTACATATTTACCTGTATTTCTCCAGTGATCGGATGGGAAGCAGACTTTGTAGTTTCTGTGGGCTGTCAGATTAAAAATACATAAATTTTCCAAGTTAACTTTTTTAACAGGTGTGGTTTATACTGCTGCATTGCCACATATTTTTTAAAAACTGTCTCCAGTTGTTATAGTCAAAACTAATGGTTATATATTTCAACAGCACTTAAAGTCCATCCCAGCCATTTTGAACAGCCTTTCTGCAGAATTCAAGCAACTTCTACAGAATCAAGCAACTTCAAACCAAATCTTTACAGTCTGAGCAGACTGGTCACACAAGGAGGCATAGGGAGAAAAAACCACATAGCATTAACCTGGTCTAACAAACATGAATGCTGCCAGGAGAAAGAAAGGACCATGTCAAGTAAAACAAAGCCATATATGTCTGTCAATATGAGAAAGGCAGAGGGAGGCAAAATTTACTCTAATTTAAACTGAGTTTAGGTGAAAGTGGGTAGAAAGAGTGGAAATAATGGTACTAAAACTAAGTGATGTGTATAAGTGGATTACACAATTGCATTATATGAGATGTCATATAATGTCTTTTACTTTATTCTATGCTTTCTGATAATCAATTCAGCTACAACACCTCCTCTTCAAATTCTTCCCAACACTTTCTGTGACATGAAATTTAAATTTTCTCTCCTCACTTTCCTCTCTCCTTTATCATTAAACTTTTCTAGGTTTTTGACAAAAAGCAATAAAATCCTTAATGTTTCTCTCTGCTCTTTTTCTCTCCTCCTGTTCGTTGGTAGAAAAAAATATCACAACTTGATTAGAATCCTGAACTCACAAAAATATGCTGTTCTGTTAAATGCTGGTGGCCTTGAGTCACACTGGACCTACCTCTAATCTGCAAGTCATCAGTCAAGGAAGACAGCTCTGTTTCAATAGTAGGATTTGAATATTTCTGCATTCTCTCCATATTTGCTTCCTTGGTTGATGCAGCAGAAAACAAAGAATGTAAACAAGGACAAACTTACTGTTTTTTCTCTGGAGACTGGTCTGGAGGCCATCTTCTCCTATTTCCCAGATGTGAGCAGCTGCCTGACATAATTCTATGTAATTTGCATTTCTATCACTTTCTGAGATGAGTAAAACCCATCTGCCTCTTTTGTGCTTCCCTACACTCCAAGAAAACCCTTAGGGGCTTTTATAGGATGCTGGACATCAACTGTTTTAAATGAGGCCAATGAAGTGCCCACATCTCCTGCACCACAGCATGAAGTTAAGGTGATGCACTACTCTCTTCAGGTTTGTGTTGAAGAAATATCCTCTCAAAAAGTCAGATCTACAGATGAGAACTAACCAGAAAAATCCCAGCTAAACACTATCACAATGAAAACACAGGAGAAAACTAGCCCAAACCTGCCTGTTATATGGATATATTCACTGTCTTGTGTTGCCTTATTCTTGTTTGGTTTACTGCTTTACCTTGACTTCGAGGTGTGTTTCTTTATGAGAACACACCAAGCTTTACCAGGAAAAAATAAAACCCAACCAAACCAAACTTAATTTTTCTGTAAGTGAATTTGCATCCAAAAATAACATGAAAAATTTTATAAAGAGCTTCTCTTGATAGAAAGCTTTCAAAGAAGTTTAATCCATCCAACAGCTAAAGTAAGTCATCAGTGTCTATAAAATGCTCTGAATCTGAAATGAAATTTTAGATTGATAGCAAAATGCTCCTAAGACTTGTTAAGTCCTTGACACAGTATTCAGAAGAGTGAATTTCACTTCTTTTGCTAAAGACAGGGAGCTACCTGAGCATCAAGCAATCTTTCAAAGTAGGGAATAAGTGGCTTATATTTCTCATACTTTACCTCTACAAATGGATTTTATTATACTTAATAGTTCTGACCTCAGGCTGTACTAGCACTGACAATACTGACAACACCAAAATTAACATAGACCTAGCTGTGCTGTGGCTACAAAATCACTGCCAGATAGCCTAAATTCTCTCATTTTTCATAAGTTGGAATAGCAAGAATAATGAGTTTGTTCACGCTGAATGTCATGTAATACGGAATGTATGAGTATGGATAATGTAGGAGGAGTTCACAGAGAAGGGAATGGGAATGATGAATTTGTATTGAGACTTCCAAAGGTGGTTAAGATGGGGTTTGTAAAGTAGAATTTGTAAAAATAAATATGCACTTTTATGTTTCTATATCATCGTTGAATCTCTGTATCATTGACAAAACTGTGATTCAATATATTAAATATTTTGTTTTCTCTGATGTCAGCAGATCCAAAACTAATCATGAAGAACTACCCATTTATTTTAAAGAAACATGAATAATTTAGGCTGAAAGAGACGTCTCCAGGCCATCAGGTCCAGCCCCCAGCTCAGAGCTGGGCCAGCTTTGAAGCTGCTTCCAGACTGAGAGGCAGAGATGCAAATAAGTATCTTTCTTTATCAGGGCCTCAGTGAGGATTAATTTGTAAAGAAGGAAAAGCATTTCACAGCTTTTTAGGAGCTAAAGGATCTGAGGATTTAGAAAAAAAGCAATCCATTCTTCTTATTAAATGTTTCTATAGGTCATTTATATCCTGGATGTAATCTGCACCATAGAACGAGCCTGCATTTACACTACAAAAGAAACAGGTCTGCACAATATTGTCAGCTCAAGGCTTCCAAAGGTTAAATCTCTCCTGTGATGGCTAATCTAATTTCAAGCTAATTTCTTTTGATACTCCCTGCATGCACTCACACACCCTGTTTGAGATGGTGCTTTGTAATGTCACTACCTCTGCTCAAGCATGTTGTCATGACCATGAGGTGAAACTAGTTAATGCCAGACTGTGCACTATCACTTTCTGTAGTAACAATAAATATGAGAAGATTTGCACTGCAGAATATGACAGAGACTACTACAACATTTCTAGAGTGTATATCCTATATAAAAATCTTTTAAAAAAGTACTTGCTAAAAATAAAAACAGTTGCAAAACAAGATCTAGGCAGTTTGGATATTTAGTCTGTCATGATACTTTGGCAGGGCTGCAGCCTGCCTAGAAATGCTGTCAGCCCAAGGCAAAGAGCAGTTCCAGAAAGGATGAGCTTTCTCTTCTAACAGAGCTCAACACCATTATAAACTTGGCCTGCAGTCAATGAACAGAAACTATACAAGTCAACAAGAGCTATGCTTGTTATGAAAGAAATGCCTCTCAACATGATTTTCAGAAATAAGCAAAGACTGTTTTAAATATTTACCTGACTAGTTCTGACTTTTGCATCTCCTACATATAGGCATTAATTCTAATAATTTTTTGTTTCATCTTTATGAGCCTTCAGCTGAATTTTCATAAAAGAATCCTAAATCCTCTGTGAAGCAGGAAACTTTAGGTGACCTACTCCAGTGCCAAAGTCAGGAACCCAATCTCTCATGTGGGCAGAGAGGGACACCTCTCCAGGATGTACTGCACAGCAAGGACTTATGGATCTCTATACACTGTGAATTTAGGAGTGTGGTTCATCTCACCAAATGAAAGTGGTTTCAGTGTCAGGGGTGGCATGTGCAATAAGAGCCCTGCTCTCTGCTTGCAGTGCCTGCACTGCCATGGCAGTTTCACCAGACTCAGGAACTGTACTTCAGAAACATATTATTCTCTGTGGCAAGAATCATGCACATGGCAAGCTAGCTCACATATAAATGTATACAATATTAGAGTATACTGTAGTGAATCTAGCTATTGACCTAAGGATTAGGCAATTCTGCCACATCCCAGTAAATATTGGCATATGGATTTAACTTCTGCATCACAGACCTGAATTAGTTTGTAGAAAGTCTATGGGCATTGTGGTGAGACAGAATTATTATCCAAACCAAACTGATCAATAAATATCTTCCCAGTTTGTACTAAATTGCTGGATGATAAAGATTTCTGTGTTTCCTCTCACATGAAAGCTATGTTGGAATATTGAAGATCTGTCTGAAATGAGTAGACACCATTTGCTGGTTCTGGTTTGTGCAGTACCTAACTCATATGTTCAAATCACAGGCATACTTCCAACAGCAAAAAAATACAAACATATCTGTAACGCAGTAGGAACCTGACAGTCCCAAAAAGGAATAAAGGTGCAGAGTAATAAGTGTTTAGAAAGCACTTTGGTTGCAATGTGAAGCACTGTAAGTGTGTCAGAAGCTGGATATTCAGGATAACAATCAGCACTCTTGCAAATTGCTTAAGCAAATAAAGTCTTCACAGAACTGAGCTTCACTTCATTTATTGACTTTTTTGACACAAAATGCAAAAATGTGACAGATGACTTTATGACCTAGTTTTCAGTTTCAACTGTGAAAAAATGCTACTAAATTCTCACTCTTCCCTTTTCAGGTGTGTGGTTGCACAAGAACTTCAGCTGAGGAATGGACAGGATGTGGCAAAGAAAATGAGAAACTATGCTTGGCAAGTTCACAGGAATTAGCTAGTGACAAAACATATTTTAATGGTAAATTTTGTTTTCAATCTTTCCCTGGCTTTCAGAGACTTGCTTACTATTGCTATTATTATTCATAGCTTCAAGAAGTAGCTCAGTACAGAGAGGGAAATGATGGCCTTAGTACTACCAGCTTCTTTAGTGGAAATAGTACCTCACCAGCATGTAGGATGCATTTAAAAACCAAGAGCCACACAAGCTGTAAAGGGCAGTTATTTTGCTCAAAAAAATATCTTTAGAGAGGGACAAATCTCTTATGAGCTTGGATAAATCATGTAATCTTTCCTTATGTCCAGATTCAATATCTCAGCAGTAATATTCACTGTTATCCAGGAAATGAGTTTGCCAAGATGTGTTGTGATTTCTTGCTACAATAAAAACATAAACAGGCAGTTTCTTCCTGTCATCAAAATGTTCTTGCTCCGTACCTTGGAAGTTTCTTACCTTGCCACTGTGCCGCTTTTTGCTCACTGAGGGAGAACCAGGCTGACCAGGGCTAGGAACAGCACTGGAGGTGGCAGAAGTGGTTCCAGAGTGGACATGAGATCCCTTTTCCACTCCTGAAGAAGCAACCAGAGGCGACTGCTGTAGAGAAACCTTTTGGAGCTCTGCAGCCAGCTGCTTGGGATCAACCCCTGGGGACTTCGCTTTATCTACTGGATTAAAGCAAGAGAGCTTTGTATTGACCATTGCCAGCACATCCAAATCCATCTTGCCATGGTGCATCATCATAATCCTTACAAGCTTTCATGTCATCTGCCTTTATACTTTGAAGATGCAAAAGGCATCCTATAAAAAATAGACATCTCTCCCACAATATCAACATCCCAATTCCAATCTTTCTGTGCTAGTGCCACTTACTAGTGCTCCTTACCTAAAAAGCTTTCTGAGGAGGTACTTCTAGGCAAAGAAAAACAGGCTCTGCTGATCATGTTAAATCAAACTGCAGCAAACTACAGTTTTAAAGACTGCCCTGTGCTACCATTCATTGTTTAAAACTGGTCCAGTTTCACCAAGTATCTGAATTTTCTTGTAAAATTAATTTAATTTTTTGTAACCAACTGGACATTGAATAGAACTGCTCCTGAGATAATTTATACAAAAATAAAGAGAAAAAAACCTCAAAACCTTTCTACCATAAATTAATCATGGAAGAAAACATGTAAACAAATGAAGGTAAAAGCCCTGATTTATCTTTCCTTATTACTCACACCTTTGTGAGGCATCTCTGGTGGGAGTCTCATTGCCCTCCCTGCTTCCCAGGAATGAGGGAGGGAATTTACCCTTTGGAGATAGAAATTTCTATTTAACACAGAAATTAAGTCAAGTAAATTTCATATATGCTTGACTGAATAGAGTTAAAAAGATGCTAGGCACAACTTTGTTCCCAGTTTCTCAGAAGTATGAGAGGTTTAAAACAAGACTTTAGCCTTATCCTGCCTGCTTGGCTAATTCATTTTTCTTTCAGAGAAAATGGAGATTGCTCCTTTCTAAAGCACAAATAGTCTGCCAAACCTCAGAGGTAATGGCAAGAAAGACTTGACAGCCAGAGAAGCTCTACAGAGTTGTTCCAACTTATAAAACCACTCTAAGATTGCCAGACTAGGAGGAAGCATGCCTGCAAAAATGGAACAATTTTCTTTTATTTCTGCCCTTCTCATTTTGAGTTTTCTTCATTAGTAAAAAAGTTATTTATTCTAGTTTTGTCCTTTCCAAAACTGACTTCAGTGGTTTTGAGTGCTTTTGGTGGTTTTGATCTGCTCACAAATTAAAAAATTGTGGGTAGCTCTGCTTCAAAGCTCTGTCATACTTAGTCTTTGCTTTCAATTACCAATAACATCAATTTTCAACTGAAGGTAGCTTGATGGTAAGTATATTAATAGCTAGGAAATTTTACATGATCAGAAAATGGAGGATTCAATCTAGGTAATTTAGGTATTGATTGATAAAAGAGCAGCCACAAAACCACAGAACTCAGAGTAGACCCATGGAATGGTGAGTGAAGCAATCTTAATCTGCACTGAATTTCCTGAGGAGCTGCATTACTAGTAAGATTGTGGATGTTGATTCAAAGTTAGATTAGATATGATTGATACAATGACTGAAGCCTGCAGCTGTAATTTTGTATGAACAGCAGGAAATCCCCCCAAAAGCATTGCAATCTTAGAACTCACACAAAAAATCTGGCCACTTGCTATTGCTTCCCTGTTTGCAATAAATACTGGTTTTTCATCACTTATAGCAGGCCACAAACCTTGTATTAAGCTAATACAATACAAGGTATTTTCATCAAGGTCTTTTTTGACACTGACAATTCTATGGTTCTGTGAACATAGGCCTTAGGATCTGTGTGTTATTTGGACTTGCTGCAGTTTGCTGGGAGCTTTGCTTTAGCCTGTCTGGCTGCAACAGCAATTGTCTAATGACCAGATGGCTGTGACCTAAATCTGTCTGAGTTACACTTTACCTTGTATAGTGGAGTGGTATAGTGACCATTCTTAATTATTTTGATACAGAAAGGCACAGCTGCAATTGCATTGTGCACACTGAAGTATTTATGACTCCAGATTAATAATGCAGTTTATAGAAGCAGAGGCCTGGGGTGACAGCAAGGTTTGGACACAGGATGGCAGACGAGGCCCTGGGGACACTGGTCAGTTACTGACACTGGTGCAAACCCAGGGGCTGGGCAAACTTCAGGGGCAACAGAAGGAAAAAGGAAAAACCACTTATCACATGTAAAGTTCCCAGTATCTAGCAACCACAGGTACTTTTCCTCTGAGCAGCTTTTCAGTGACTTTGCCCCCAGCCTGAAGAGCTGCCTAGAGTTGTTGTGACCCAGGTGCAGGACCTGACATTTTGCCTTGAATCTCATGAAATTGGCCTCAGTCTATAAATCCAGCCTGCCCAGATTCCTCTGCAGAGCCTTCCCACCCTCCAGCAGATCAACACTCCTGCCCAAATTAGTGTTGTCTGCAAACTCATTGAGGGTGCACTTGATCCTCTTGTCTTGCCTTTTTATATAAGGTGTGGTCCCCTTTCTACCCTTGGCAATATTTGGGATGTAACACAGAGCTTGCAATACTAACACACTAGCTTATATCACATACAATTTGCAGTTGCTATCCAGTCCTATGATATCAAAGCAACTTCTTGTCTCTCACCTGCCCTTACTGGCTCATGCAGCTCCAGGTGCTGGGGATTCTCAGAGTCCGAGAGCATGTTCAGGTCCCTAAAGAAAGCAATGAGAAGCCTGAGACAAAAGAAACTCTTTCCTCATACCCTCATTATTGTATTAAGTAGGTAAATGAATAGTGGTTCATGACAGAAAGCAGCTCCCAAGCATGGTCCCTTCTTAGCTGATATATATTTGCAATGCTGTTAAAGAGCTGAGAAGAAAAGTTTCTTTTAAGGTGAAATCTTTAATGGATTTAATGCAAGTGTATGCTTTTCTCATGACACTTAAATGACTTTAATCTAAAGGATACAGATTTCACTAAAAGTCAAGTTATTACTAAATTATCTTCTAGCATCAGCAAATTCAGTGAACTGCATGTTTATCAATGAGAGGAGATTGTGGTCTGACAATGGAGTTATCATTGTTTACAAAAGCATAATTACTAACATCTGATTCAGTTTATCTCTCCTTCTGACTTTAAGAGAAAAACAGAACAAACAGATTTCCCACAGTTACAGTGAACTCCTTATTATTACATTGATGCTTTGTGTTAACAAAGGTTCCACCTTAACAACTGTAAATTAAAGTAAAAAAAAATTAAAAAAAAAGCATGAAAAGCCAAAAAGAAATGGAAACAGAAAGATGGGGAAAAACTCACAGTCTTACACATATTTCTGCTTCCCCACTCTGCTGAATAATAATGCTCTGAACCTCTTCATAAGTTTTCCCAGTCAAGGGGATGCCATTCCATTCCAGCACCTGCATTCCTAAGAAGGTAAAACAGCAAGAGGTCAAGGGCTCAGATTTTGACAAAGGCATCAGTTAGATCCTTCTTGCCTTGCTTTGACAAGACAATTTGATGTGACATTCAGTGAATGTTGTTTAAATGGCACAAGACGTTAGCAAAGCCCTTTCACTTCACACAGATTAGAATGCTGAATGTTATTGTCCCTTCAGCTATAACTTACCTGCTGAAACAAGAAAGGAGATTAATTCTCTCTGAGTCAAAGTATACATGCACTCTTCACAGTCTGGGTTGCATGATATTGAAAAGTTTTTCTAATATCAAAAACATGCATACCTACCAGCATAGCAACAACCCAAAGCATTCTATATATCAGACATTTCCTGGCCAGCCATGGTCTTGGAAGATAACTGTTTCCTACAGTGGCAAACTGCTGTTCAGAAGCTGAGCCTTGAAATGGAATTAATTTGTGAATGTGATTCAAAGATAATGCAAATATATTTTCTTTACTTTGTCACTTACAAAAATTCAAAAAAGTGAAGTCTGTTGGTCTAACTGATTTTAAAGAAAAAAAGGGCCTCCACATTTCAAACATCAGCCTGATAACATTCAGGTTTAAATTTTTCTTCCATATATTTTCTCATAAAATCTGACAAAACAGATGAACATATTTAATTTTGGAGGATATAAACAGAACTATAATAATCAGGCTGAAAAATACTGAATACTGATCTAATCTGCTGTGTCTTCCAAGTGTCCCAGGACTGAGTCAGGAGACTCAGTACAATTCAATGTATGTGTATAAGGAAGTTTTATGCTCAGTATTTGCAGAGTTAAACCCTCTGTAAGTCATATGAGGTATATTCTGATAAGATGAGAAATCTTTTGGTTAAGGTGAAATGCTTACACAAAGCAAACTCTAAATTCATATCTGGGCCTTACAACGGAGGTTCTGAGAACTGGGTTCATATTTTGAATTAATTAGTCATAAGAATGACTCCAAACAGATTAACTTCTCACCAATGTACAAGTGTCAAAATCCAAGCCTCTGGCTCTAGTGGGAAAAAAACTGCTTAATGGGACAAGATACTGAATTCTTAATAGTCCACTAAAAGAAATATATTACAAAACATCTGAAAACCACATCACCCACACAGCAAAGAAAACCACAAACACTTAGCTTGCTACCACTTACACAGATAAAACCAAGTCTTCACCTGGGTCATATTTTAATTTCAAAATCCTGTGCTGTTGCATATAACAAATGGGAAAAATAATGAAGTGAAATGTGGAGATAAACTCATAGAACAGCATGCTGCTAAATAAAAGGTAATGAAAAATTTTCATGGAATAACTCAAACTACATTATTAGACAATGAAAGAACATGAGAAATAAAGACACAAATTTATATTCCTGGATTTTCCATAGGATCCCACAAATTAGGAGTTGATATATCAGAATTGCTCATAACTGTTGCCAGTCAGAATTTATGATGTTGTTTGTAGAAGTTTACAGAAAAACAAACTGTGCAGAATGACTAAAAAGTGATGCTCAGAAGGCAGTAAAGCCAGCTGCTTAATGTCAAAATAGATTTGACTTTTCCTAAAATTTAGCCCCTTTCATTTACCAGCCATGATTCAAAAACATGATCTTACTTTTGCTTGTTAAAGCAGATCTGATTTTAAACTCAGTTCCTCTAGCATAAAGCAACAGCAATTATGAGCAAATTCATTTCCCCCTGATTTTCAGTTATACAAATATAACAGCATGAGCTTGGTCTTTAGGCTTCTAGAAAGGAAGGAACTGAAGTTATTTTTGTTTTGTGTTTGGTTTTTTTTTCTTTTTTTAATATGTGCCCTCATAATGCCATCATGGCATATGATGCTATGTATGACAGTATGAACCTCATAATTAAGAGAAGCAAAACCACCACTTCCATGTGTTGACAAGGAACAAGAACAAAAGTTGAAAGATTTAGATATTTGAGAGAGAGCAGTTAACGTAAATTTATTAAAAAAACCCAAACAAAACAAAAGAAAAAAAGAACCCAAACAAAAACAACAACAACAACAACAACAACAACAACAACAACAAAACACAAAAAAAAACCACACCAAAAAAAAAAGCTTTATTGACATAATACTATGAGCTACTTGAGCTACTGTCCTGGGTCCTGGCTTTATCACATCCTGGAGCATGGCTTCAGAAGAAAATTTACCAAGGGAGGGAGCAGTAAGGCTGTCATCAACAACTCACTTTAATTTAAAAGATTAGCAGGAAGAGCTTGGCTGAGTACCATTGCAGTGCCAGGATTTGGAAACCAAGTCTGATTTCCACTGTTGAGAGTTTTAATGGTGTGTGCAACAGCACTGCAGTCACTCACTGGGTCAGAAAGGCCACACACACACATGAACAAAGCAACAAACTGAAAGGAAATGGAATTTCAACAGCCTTAGCTCACACAGAGATCCATTTAAGCTGTCAGTATAGGGGTATTTTCTTTTTATTGTGTGGCTTGTGGATCCACGAATGTTTAAAATCAACCAATTTAAACACAACTGAACTGATCAGACTGATTGCCCCTAGGTCTAAGGAAAAAAAAACCATGGACAAGAAGCTGATTTCTCTTTGCTCATCATGTAACTGCTATATACATTTTGTTCAAAAAAAGAGTAATGTTACAAAGAAAACCTTCAGAAGGAATGCAAGTCTAATTAACATAAAGAGAAAAAAGTTATTGAGAAGTCAGAAGAGACTTGTGAAAAAAATTGTTTTCCTAACATCAATCACATTCTGTCATTGGTCTTTGGCAGTCAGGACATGATAGTCACATTTCCAAAGTCACCAGTTTCATAGGAAGAAAAACCAAAAAAAAACAGGAAGATGAGAAAACTTGCATTGTTTCATGGAAACTCTGCTGATTGAGGAATTACTAATAATTGCCCTGATAATTGATAATTTCCTCTAGCATCTTTCTTTCATTATTATTTTATTAGGTGAGCAACAACTTATTTTTTAGCAATATCAGCTCCCACACTCTCAATAAATATTGTTTAATAAATAAATCTTCATTCTATCACCTGGGTGATAAAATTGTACTGTTTAATTTAATGTGGTTGTATATGTAACATTCCTATTGATAAAATAGCACAAAAAAATTATAATATATGCATATAGAATAGGTCTTTGTATTAGAGTTTCTGTTAACTGGAAGGCACAATAATTATCTCAGTTTTCATCCATCTTACATGACTTCTCTCCTCTTCAGACTCATCTTTCAGCCATAAGATAGCTGCATGATTAAAGCTGAAATTGAAAGGAATCTGAAAATCATCCAAGGATTTGATTTCTCTAAATATGAGTCTTGACATAGTTGACTCAAATACAGAAATATTAAACTGAACCACTGAACATTTCTTGAATTTTATTCCCCTTTGTAACATATACTATTATGAAGTTAATCTCAGTTTGAATACATAGCTTCCCTTATTCAGTATACCCAATGCACCTAAGAAGTGGAAAATACTGTTGTTTGCTGTGTCACTAAGAGTTTGCAATTATTTCCAAACTATACTTGTGTACAAAACCTTTTTTTTTCCTTTTTTTTTAGAGTCTCAGAACTGCTATCCTACTGGAATTTAAAAGTATCTAAATATTACAGTCTTAGAATAGAGCCTCTGATTTTGATTGCACCACAGTTATACCCACAGATTGCTGGGGTTCATTCTCTGCTTCTTCATAGTTGTATTGTTTATTCTTATGCATAATAAACATGTCAGTTTGAATTGCATTTTTCACTGAACTTATGTTCACAGAGCAAAATGAAATTGGACTCTATAGACTAGTAACTTCAATCAGTAAAATGTGAATATTAGTATCTTTCTATAGCTATAAGAATTAAAATTCAGAAATATTACTTTGAAATCCCATAAAGTGCTATAAAACATAAATGTGCACTGAGAACAAGGAGAAACAGTATAAACTTACAGTCTGATATTCAACACTAAATTACATTATGGTCTATGTTCTCCAGTTATTTTTCTTTTATTTCTAAATCTTTTTGGTATTTCAAAATAGGTTGATGAAAGTCAATGTGTTAATGTATTTTCCCAAACTGCCAGGCATGAATCACACCAAAACTCATTATTTTTGGAGACACCTTAACTTCCTGTCCCATTCGTCATTCACACTCCAGGCTGAATATTTTCCACTTATTACAATAATTATTATATAGACAATACTCACAGTTCTTAAAAATGGATATGTTTTTCATCGAGTAGAAATGATATAATGGGCCCTCCTATGTCTCATGGCTGCTATACTACTATGAAATGGCATTTCCAAAAGTACAGCCAGGGCAAATCAGCCTTGTGTTTGAGGTGTACTTAGCATTTTCTGGCAGCTGTCTACTCCACCACTGCCTTCAGATTTAGGTATGTATTAGCACATGGTTCCACCTTTCAGTCTGAACTATGCTAGAGCAACAAGTGATGATCTGCTTGTATTTGTGTGACCTAACTGAAGTTCTGGCAAGTTAAATGAAGCTTAGAGTTACTGTTTATGAAAATAAGTATGATATAAAAAATAAGTTTATAGTGCTTTCACCATGACTACATCCTCAAAGATTAATTTATGTTAGAGTTGCAGACAGATGATCAGTTATACCATGCTGAACAAAATGTTGTGCTGCATTGTAATTATGCAGTGTTTTAGAAAAACAAATGGTTTTTTTGCAGCATAATGTTCACTGAAGCTATAGGGTGGTGTATTTACTTTGTTTTCAGTAACATCATATAAGATATTATAATGATTTTGCCAGACAAATGAGCTTCCTGTAAAATGCTCTAATTGAGCTGAAAATCTTAAACATTTCGTTACTGGGCTGTGCACAAAAAAAAAAATCCCCTCTACTTTTAAAAGGAGTTTAATAAGAAATCAGATTTTTTTTTTAAATTATGCAATAGTATATGGTAGAACGAAAAAGTCTATTAATTCCAAGACACCTTAAGATGCACCTAAAGATCAGTGAACAAAGAGGCTGCAGGAATTTCTCTTTGTTGTTTCCTTCATGAGTGGTAAATAGCTAAAACCATTATTTTCATGGGAGTTAAATGCCAGATATGAATTCAAACTAGTATATCCCTGCCTGTATTATATATTTATATTTGTGTATTCAGAATTCAGTGAAGTTTTTTTTTCAATTTCCCATTTTGAGGAATAATTCCTTCTTTACACAAACACAGTTCTGCTAGTCTTACTTCTCTCAGTTACATCTGTGAATGGAATGATACTTGGGTTTGAAATTTTCCTTTGCAGGGGCAAGAATTACATGTTCTGAGATGTAAACAAACAGTTCTTGTGGAAGTTACAGTGTATGTCTGAAGAATCACTCTCTCTCTATTAGTTAGTTTCTATTCTGCCTAAGAATATAAATTATAACAGCAAACATGTCAAACAAAGCCTATTTAAAGGACTGCTCTATTGTCATCACAAGACCTCTCTCAAGGATTTTTCAATGGTCTTGGGAGTCTGAGGTCACTTGGTTTGCTCTGCCTACAGAAGAGGTGACTGAGAGGAGCTCCAGTCATGGTCTACAGCTTCCTCACAAGGGGAAGAGGAGGGGCAGGTATCAATTTCTGTGTGATAGGACTCGAGGGAATGGCATGAAGCTCTGCCAGGGGATATTAGGAAAAGGAACAGGCTTCTCATGGAAGTGGTCACAGCACCAAGATTGCCAGGAACACTTGCACAAGGCTCTCAGGCACATGGTGTGATTCTTTGGACTGCCCTGTGCAGGGGCAGGCATCGAACTTGATGACCCTTCTGGGCCCCTTCCAGCTCAGGATATTCTATGATTATATTCTATGATTCTATGAATGATATATGAGTGGGAATTTATGTATGTAGGACTGCCAGAAGAATTTTGCTGGAAGAAAGGAGTGATTCATGGCACATAGGTTAGCATGTCATTAAGATCCTAACTCATTAAAATGTGGTTTCTCAGGACACTTTGCTCCGGTAAGGAAAACCAGCTTAAAAAAGACAGGCAGAACCATACTTTAACAAAGCACTAACTAAATCAAAGTGTATCCTGAAACTATAAAAAGACTGGCAGGAAGATAAAGAACAGGGCAAAGGCTCCGAGATAAGGAAAAAAGGACAGAGAGTAACCCAGCAACATTTTCCTGTGTCTCACAGAGGTAAGAGGTAGAGAAACAAAAGAGAAACTATCAGCTTCTGAAGGTGTGCAAAAGGCACATCTCTAAGACCATCACTCAGCTGTCGACTTACAAACCCAGAGGGTGAGAAGTAGGCTCAGCAGTTGGCTCTCTGGACATACCACTTGTGTATACACACCCTGGGGCTTGGGAGAGAATGGGTTCATTTGGAAAGTTCAACAGAGAAAGGACAACAAAGAAAAGCTTCTCTTAAATGAGGACCCCCAACATGCTGAGTCTCTTGGGGCTTCCTGAAGATGCTCTCCTCACACAGATCTTGGGGTCTAACCCTTGCTTGAAGAAGTCCTGGCTGGTCTCCAGCAAAGTCACCACTAAGAGACTACAGAGGCCAATTCAGGAAATAATGGAATTATTAGGAAAATTTAAATACTGAAAGCATGCTAGGAATAAGCAAAGGCCATGGTTATGCATTGCATGCTAATGTTACTTAAGGTCATAGAGAAACAAGAACAGAAAGTTTTTGTGACTCACAGTAAGCAAACACCACTGTTTAAGCAAAAAGTCAAGTCTTAATGAGAATGGCTGAAGACCTTAAAATGCCAGTTTGTCACATGGAATAGAGTGAGATCTTTACTTGATGTGTTCTATTAGGAGTCACTCTGTTGATAATCATCTTCTGTACCCTGGGAGTAATTTTACAGTTCTGACACTATGCGATTATTCAAATATAAAGGAGAATTTACTCACTATTCTCTCATTTGTGAGAATCATGTAACCTGAAAGCTAAGGAAAGTGAATACAAATTTCTGGCCAGTGCTATGTGGTTCTCATCTCCTGTATGTATCTATTTTTCATATGATGCATATAATTCTCCTTCTAAGAAAAGCTTTTTGGAAATTATGCTCTTTGTAATATAAGTTAAGGTAAATCCATTAACATTATCTCAGAATCAATTACTTTGTGTTCTAAATCAAGTTGAGCTAAATTTTTCAGTCATTGGAATGATTTTATTTCAATCAACATGTTTTATGTTTTTCTTGTCATGCACACATGCATACTGCTGCTTTGGATTTGCCTTGTTTTGGGCTTACAGTGAATGTACCAATTTTTGGCTGAAGAAAGGTAAGTGTCTTGCCTCAGTAGCTGTCTAGGAATTTTGAGTAGTTAATGAATGAAGAGAGGCAGGTTTCTCTAAGGATGGATCATCTTAACTGACACCTATTTGGAATGAGATGAATCACGCTCCTCAGGCAACCTTCTTTCACTTATGGTTAGAAAAAGAGCCCGTAATACAAGCTGAGGTAAGATATTTACTTTTCAGACACCTAAAAATATGTGTATTGATTCCCTCCTTTGTCATCTAAAGTTATAAATTTGTCCTAGAAAGGGACTTTTTTTTCCCTCAATTTAGCAAACTGACTGCTGTACACTCTCAATGAGAAGAAGGAATTGAAAGATAGTGAACCTCAGGTGAAGGGGATTAATGGGGCACCATCAGAGACTGACCTGCTAGTTCTGTTTCTGCTGCAATCAGCCAGGTGAGCAGCACAAGCACACAAATTAGTCTCCTTGTGCCTCAGTTTGTTTATGTGTTCAAAAGGCACAGTGGAAAGATAATGTTATTTTATGTTAACTTTGAGATGTCCAAGTGACAAAGCATCAGGAATCTTACAAGAGAGTTGTAGGAGGTAGTACTTGTGAAGTATTAAGGACTGGGTATTACCTCTCCAACTTTTGTATCCATAGAACTCATTCATAAAAGAATTTAGTAATAAATGTTAGGAGTATTCAACTTTAAGAAGTACAGGTTCCATATGTGCTAGAAAAATGAGAGACATTAACAATTACCTGTTAGATCTGATGGTCATTTCAACAGAAAGTTGAAAAATTGCAGGATTTCAATTTTCAATAATTGTTCTTCCAACTTTAGTGATAAAAGTAGGCACAAAGCTCATTTTTAGGAACATTTGATAAGTGACATTAATGATAGTCCAATTTCGGTGCTGGGTTCAGAGCAAAAAAAGTTCCCTCATAATGCTAAGGCTGCTCAGCTCAGCCAAGATCAGAGATCCCAAAGTAGCCTTTCCTGGGAGCTCAAGCACTGTCTTGGCACAATCTGAGTTAGGAACTAAGAATCAAAAATATCTGATCTGCTTAAATGGGTTTTGTGAGAAGATTTTATGAGCAGAAACAGAGAGACCTAATCAATCTAGGTATGAACACTTGTGCATGGTCATGTTTAGGGGTGCAGTTCAACTGGCTGTAGTGGTTTTGATGTGATAGAGTGATCGCTTCCAACCTCATCACAGGGCAGTGAGAGAGAGGCTGTGTGGGCTGTAGCTGCCTACCAGGATAAAACCACACTTATAAAACTTGAATCAGAGAAAGGAAAGTGAGCCCCTGCAAGGACTGTGAGAATGGTGGTACATCTCAGTGAGAATGGTCCGTGGTATGCAACTAAAATTGTCTTAAAATAATAGAAAATATTTCAATTTAATTTCAAATTTAATAACTGAAAATAATTAATATTCTTCTCACTATCTTAGAATGTAATTCTCCTGATGTTTACATATCTTCAACATACTTGTTGCTGTCAGCTGAATGTTTTTTTATTAACATCTCTTTATACAAATTTGCTCTGCAGTACTTGATCAAAGAAATAGTATTATTCTTACAAATAGGTTCATTGTAGTAAATGCAGAATTCGTGCATGACGAAATAGCATTGCAAATAAATGATGCAGGATTACACCCATAGTTTTGTCACTCTCTGTAGGGTTCTTTAAAGGAAATTTGAATGCACAGTTACTGAAGCTATTCTGTACATGCAAGATGGGATGGTGATTATCTGGTGCTACATACCTAATCAACATCTATGAATACTCACATGCATACTGATTAGCAGCAGCTGCTATTTCTTCTCATTATCTGCACTAAAACAAATGATCTCTTACCAGCCAGTCCCTGTGTTTATGATTACAATTAATGTACTGAATTCACTGTGCAAGCATCCAGAAGCCAAGCAAAACAATCTTATGATACCACATTCCTTTACTGATAGCTACAGTTGTAGAAATACAATTTGTGCCACTCCAGGGAAAGCAGTTTCCTCATGGGAGAAGTTGCTGTTACCCCAAGCATGACAACAGATACAAGAATGCCCTGCAAGGCCCTGCTTGCAGCTGATACCACCAAAAGGAGGACAGGGCTGGGAGCTCAGGGCTCACTTTCAAGCCTCCCGAAGGCACATAGGAGCTTCTCTGCTGAAGCAACAGAGTACATCAAAACTCATAAGGAATAAGATGTGGTTTATGGTTTTGAGATGGGTCAAAAGGTGACAGTTGGGCTTGATGGAAGTGTGGCATGAACAGGTAGGAAAGGTGCTGGAAAGATGTGTCCCCAGCCTGAGTGCTCAGTGACACTGGTGTGGTGCAGGTACTCGACCCACTCTTCCTACTGCTGCACAGCAACCAGAAACTGCTCCCAAACAGGCAACCCTTGTCCTGGAACAACAGCAGCAATAAGCCTGTCTACTTTGATGCTTTCACAGTCTCCACTTAGCAACTACACACTAGCCCTAAGACAAACTCTGCCCCTATTTCTTCAAACTTGAGTTTTAATTACATATCACAACCATATTTATACACTGAGCTGTTGCCAAATTCCCAGCACAGGATCCTCACATTAACTTCACTGGTATTGCAGCAGCTTATTCTCCTTCAAATATATGCCCAAGTGAGATATTGAGCATTATTTTTTAAACTGCCAAATATAAATGTTAAACTGACATTTCATCTGTAGACTCAATCTTGAATGCATATTATGGGTCAACAAGGACAAAGGAGTTTGATCACTTCACTGCTTAATCTTTTAAGACTTCTTACATTTCACCAAAGCTATCAAACATGTCTGAGTCTTTTTCCCAGGTGTGAAATATTAAAATTATTAGTGTCAACCAGTGTACAAGAGTAAAACAATAATCTCTGCTTTTTTTTAACACCAAACTACTAAATATTCTTTCCTAGGCAAAAAGAAGGAAAATAGCTGCTGTATTTAACAGAATAAAAATTACATATTTTCTTTATTCTATAGAAAATTTCAGTAAAAGGACCCCCCGCTCAAAGCTGAGCAACTGCATTATGTGAAATATTATGAAGCAGTTATACAACAATAGGTAAAAATAAGGCAAAAATATATGCAAGATGTAAAAAATGCCAACTGAAACTGCAAATCCCCCAAACATACTGAATACAATAAAAGAGTGAGTCACAAATGGTATTGTATTCTTTAGAGATGAAAGTCTTTGAGCAATTCTCCTTTGGTGAAAAGTATCCAAGGAATTGCTAAATTGCCTATGAACTCATCCAATTCCAAAGGCATTTCTTTATCTTTACCAAAGCTAAAAGTAAAAAAAAAACAGATTCACTTAATTTGATTTTTTAAAAGATGATAATAAATAAATGTATTGAATCATTGAATCATAATATCATAGAATGGTTTGGATTGGAAGGGACCTTAAAGATAACCTAGTCAGTTCCCAACACCCTGCCATGGGCAGGGACACCTTCCACAGGCCAGGTTGCTCAAAGCCTCATCCAAACTGACCTTGAAACATATAAAATAAATTTTAAAGAAAATAATTAAAAGTCCAATCCCTTTTCCCCAGTTCATTTCAGTGAATGGAAGCAATAGAAATACAATTTCCTTCTTTTTCCTTCCTTTCTTTTTTTCCTTTTTTGTCCTTTGCTTGGAGGCCTTCAGGAACAGTCCTAATTCTACTATATCTCTCTTCACAGGCAAATGAAAATAACCAAACCCATAATGCATCCTGACAATCCATAAATGTAGACTGCAGATGGAAAATTGGTTTCACTCAGAGGTGCATATTTTCAAAGTATGTACTTTTTTGAATTGGAATTCATCAAACTGACCATGGTTTTACTTGTACCACTGAATGCAGTGACAGCTGAGAACAGCATGATGTTCAAATTGCAATTCTAACAGTAATGCTCACATTCCAGCTAGGGATGATGCTACTGGGAGGGCAGGCTCAAACAAGCAAAAGGAGATACTGCATCTTGCAACATACATAAACATAATTACACATATATGCATACATCTATACAGATATCACAGACAGATATCTTTAATTTGTGGTATCTGGTGGTTCATCTGATCAAAGAGAGATACTCTTATGCTTTCTTACCTGTTTTGCTCCCTGAAGTACATGGTATATGGCATGCAATCAGGTCATCACTAACACCTTTTTCAGGAATAACAATTGTTTGAAGTATTGCTCATTATGGCAGTCATTGTACTGATGGTGATCTAATCCTTTTTGCTAATATACTTTGCAAGTATACACATGCTGATGCAAACCACTTGGGCTAAAGATTTTGTTGACATAGTCATGATTTCTACTGAAAGAGATAGCTATGTCCATGCAGCTGTAGCAGTAAACCTGCTTAAGGATGGTCTAGAATAATTTATGTGACTGATAGAATACCTAGTTAAATTTCACCCATAAACAGATCAGAATACTTAGGTGCAGTAATTTAGTTTTATGTGTTGCTATATTGCTGCAATTGAGAAAGCTGTGAGATGACCCCAGTTCATAAATTTAAAGCCAGCAAGTACAGAAATCTTTGTATTACCCATACTTATTAAGTCTTCACCTTTAAACAATGCATATTACATCTGAAGATGTGTGATTAAGGATACTGAATGAGAAATTCTTTGTGTGAAGCACTAACAAATATAGGTAGATCCCTTTTTAGATGCCTTGCAAAAGCATTCCTGTAAAACACGTTTGGAATTCGGGAGCTGGGTGTTGTCCATTAGATGGCACCAAATTTTTCCGTATCTACGGAAACTGTAGGCAAGAGAGAAGAGTTGATCTGCTGTTGCTGCCAGGTGCTCTCCTAGCTATTCTCCATTCAGAGACAGAACCTCTGAGGTGGCACTGCAACCCATCCATGTGCACCACTGAAGGGTATCCATCCACCCATCTATCCATCCATCCATCCACAGAGAGCAGTGTGTGCTTCGTGCTCAGCTGCTGTAAAGCTGTTTTTATCATATCTACCAGTCTGCCTGCAGCATACTCAACAAGGATCACTGTCATGCTTGAAGGTATTTTCAGTTCCTTCCTTGGATCTTCACTCCTTCCAAAACAGTGGGAAGTGTTTTTCTTGTCTCATGTTCTCTACAGCTATTTAATCAGAAGAAAGCCCCTGCTTTGCAACTAATCAGTCAGCTTCTACTGTGTGAATTGCAGAGGTATTACTATCACTGAGATGGGATGATATTTCTAAGAATACTACAGTGGTCTGTGAATAAGATGATGAAAGATTTATCTTCTCTTTCTTTAGTACTGTCTAAGATTAAAATTGTTTCTACTTCCCCATTAGCACCAGTCATGAAAGTACTTTCCTAGAATTTTGATTCCTTTTATTCTTTCTCTCATACATTCAGGAACTCTCAGTTCTTTATATTCAGTTACTTCAGACCCATCTGAAAAGTATAATCAGTTACTATAATACATAACTTTGCTTTAGTTAGATGTAAGTCAATGCTTATTTCTTCTTAGCAGCTCCAAAGCTGTCTGTATGAGCAGCAAATGTATGAATTATATGGATTGATTCCACTTCACCCACACTATGACAGAACTCATTTAGCAAGTGTAGAGCTCACACCATGATGAGCATTGCCTGGAATGACTCATTTCCTTTTACTGTCATCTTAAAGGGTAATTTCATGGGGTGCTGTTCAGCACATTATCTAGTAACTAAGAAATAATGAAACCTGTTCATTGGGGTGACTGGTCAGCACCTGTAAATGGCCTTGTCATTGTGTGTGGGTAGGTGAATGGCACTCATCTTCGCCATGAAAATAGGTTCCAATATTGAACATAGATCACGAATATAGATGATGAACATGGGAGTTTGTTTTTCACCACACTGCTTTCCTATGTTATACTATTAAGCAGATCATCCTAATGCCCTTTTCCCCTCATTCCTGCTCTTTTCCACCTTGTGCCTGCCATAACGTGCAGCCTAACCTTCCAACACAGGACTGTCTCATATTTACTGTGCATTAGTAATGTAGTCTGACTGCACATGAGCAGTACACAAGTTCACAGGCCTGGGTTAAGGCAACTTGGGTGCTGCTGTGCAGTACAGCAGTTGTTAGCAGTCTTCTGGCTCTGATGAGAAGAGCTCAGAAACAGGAATTGCCTCTGAAAGTTGAATCCTCATAGAACAGAGCTTGTGGGCAGTACCAAAACTAACCCTGTTTGTCTGGGTATCTTTAAAGGCCATTCCAGACATGCTTCCTCTTGGCTTGAGCTCTTTTGGAATGGGAAGGGATCAAAAAAACAGCACATGGGCAATCAAAAGATTCCAAATCTCTTCCCTGTGTCTTTAATTTGAGTTTCTTTTTGTAGATGTATATCACTGCATCTCTACTCTGTCCTAACTGGCCTCTTAGCAATAAATTTATGAAAAGGAAAGAAAAACAAATCAAGCCAACAGCAAATCATTTACTCTCCCAAAGACTAAGTAACCACTGTAGTGCAAGCACTACTACAAGATGATTGGTCTTTATCATCAAATTACCTGCATCATCTTTAAGGCTTTATGGACTTTTTAAGATTTAATACTTCTTGGTTATTAGCCTGCTCTTTTGGTTTGGCAGCAATGAGACCCCAGGGAAGGGTCCCTTAGAGTCAAAATTCATAGGTATTTGCATAATATTACATAGGTAAGTGGATCTTCAGTGGAATTCTTCTTGGCATTCAGAAGTAGACATAGAGCTGTAGACTCATTATTCTGTCTCTTTGGACATACTTCACTAAAATTGCAAATTACTTTTTTCTCTGCTTCCATAGTATCAGTAGGCAGACACTTTTCTCCCACATTTTCCATGTGAAGTCTTACTATTACTCCAAAAATTCAATTTAAGATCTAGATGAAAGTATAGAGTCCTTCTACACATTTTATTTTGGACTGACAGTGCCAACATCCAAAGAGCAGAAAGATTAAGATGTTATAAAAACAGGAATAAGGTACTTACTAGACATAAGAGGTTTGTGACACAGCAATACACTAATGAACAATCTCTTTTGTTAAAGTCAATGTAATACACCAAACAAAGAAAAATAAGGTGGAATGAGGATCACAGTGCTGTGATTAGAGGACTTTATGGTTTCATTGGAAATAATTCTTATGAAAGCTCCTATTTCATAACTACGTGGTTTGGAGAATAACAGGAACATGTGCAATAATGCCAGGAAAAAATGTACATGAGATCAAGAAAAGGTAACTTTGCTGCTCTTCTAGATTCTATTAAGTCAAAAAAGTACAGCTTTCCTAGAAAGTACCTGATTTATCAGACTAAATAATAACTTAGGCTTTCTAATTTGGAAGATGAACCCGATGAAAATCAGAAAGCAAGGTCCAAGTAAAAACAAAACGGTCCCAACCACTTGTTTTTAAAGAAATTCAATAGTAAGCACCATTTCAAACACAGCTCTCCTTTGAAACAGAAATATCTGAGCAACTCAATATCATCTGTGTTGGGGAAGGCCCAGAAATGAGGTTTCTTGTTCCCTTGGCAGGTACTGAACCACTGCATTTTCACATAAAAGCAATCAGGATCATTTATACCATATATATGATGACTTGGAAATATTCTACGTGTTCCAAATGCAGTGTGAACCACTTCACAGATGCTGTGTCCTTTCAGACTTGAGCAGAGCTCAGACCCTGGAGAACATGGCTGCTACCTGCCCATGTCTGCCAGACACCAAGGTTGGCTGCCTGAAATCTCTCTGCCTTCAAGTGTTTTACATTTCATATTCTAGTACGATTCTGTGAAAGAAAATGTCAGTACATGCTGACCTAAAAACGCCCATTCTTCTACCACATATCATTCATGAAATCTGATCTCCAATATCCAGAGGAAATAGCTACACTATAAGATTATTGTCATCTCACTGAATTGAATGTATCTGTCTGCAAATCCTTTTCTAATTTTCTAATCAATTAGATCCCCCACAATCCCCCAAATAATGACTAATTCAGTTTTTCCAGAAGTGATAATATTTAAGTACCTAAAAAACAGCTTGAAACGTTGCCTAGAATGTATTGGTGTACCTATAAGGTAATTTCATAAGTTTTCAAATGGACCATAAGACCCAAAGATCTTAATAGAATTCCACTTGTTGTTGTATTTAGAGAGATATAGAACTGTTCTATGTCTATTTTGGATCTAAATGACTTCATTACAATCAAGGAGAAATAATATAAATTTCAATGACTTTTGGCTCAAACTGTAGGGTCTGTACAGGAAAAAAACCTCAACACATCTTCCTAATTTTCAAGCAATATTTCAGGCAAAAATTTATTATTTTTCAAATCAGAAACAGTTCAAACAGGTGCATTATCAGTTACTTTTATCAAGCTTTAAAGGAATCCTCACCAAAAATTTGATTCTTTAATAGGGTTTTTCTTTTCCAAAAGGTTTTTATTTTGTTGGAATGTGGAGCAAAAATAAGGATTAAAGACTCAATTTCTGCTTGATGAAATGTTTCCAAGCTTTAGTCATTAATAAATTAGATAATTTGCAATTCAATAGCTTCAATTTCAGTTGCATTTTAAGTTGCATTTTTACAGTACAAGTACACTTAATGTAGCTTTATTTCAGACTTTTCACACAGAAATGTGAAGTCATATTTACCTAATTTTACGTGGTAAGCCTCAAACATCAGAATTATAAACCTGGATAAAGACTAACAATTTTTAACCAACATTTTTTCTCTGTTTACTGTCAAATTATAATATTACCTACTTATTTTTTCCTGAATATTTGGGCAGTGCTGGACTGCCCAAAACTGAGTATTATCATACAAGATTTTCCCAGTCATATCTAACGGATGTTCTAAGTAAGTTTTTGGAATAGAACATGCGTCAAGAAATTTGAAATAAAGTCTTTATGCAGTTTTTTGAGAGTGCTCATAGTGTTTTTTTTTTCTTTAAACTGATATCTAAACATTTTTCTGTATTAATTTACATGGTATTTCTATTTTGTAACGTAAGATATTGCAAAACTAATTGCAGAAAATTATTGTTTTGTTCTTTGAGTTCCTTTCAATTGAATAAGAAAACCAAGGTGTCAGATCATATTAGGTCAGAGCAAAGTACAACCCAGTTCAGCATCTCCTCTGAAAATGGTTGATATGAGATGCTTCAGAAGTTGTTTAGAAAATCTTGGAAAATCTGCAATAATTTGATTTTTTTTACCTAAGTACCTCAAGAGATTGGTTAATTTAATTTAAGTAATTTAGGAAATATTTTGTTTACCTCTATTTCCTCTTCCTGTGCTACCCAATACTTAGAGAAAGCAGAGCTTTATCTATGTGCCCATCTCACTTTTTAAATCATTGAAGTGAAGCTCTGTGACAAACCATTCCAAATTTGGGTCCAAGCCATCTAAAAGACAGATAACATTCTACTGTGAGAAAATCCACTTCTATCAGCTCATCTCTTTTAAAAATAAATTATTAACAATTGTTCATAATGATTCTTATGGTCTTTGAAGAATGTCCACCATACCTGTCTAGAAAGTACTTTGAAATAACAACCGACTAAAGAAATTCTGCTTGCTGCAATACCCAGTCTCACAGGCAGAAAAGTGTGCTGTCTGTAATCCTCTTTACTGTTGAGAACTGTGGTTTGCAAACAACCCACAGCCCCTGAGAATCCCTGACAGGGGCTGTCTGTTCACCTGCTTTCAGCAGGACCAACCCCAAGTAGGGACAATTCCCCTTGGGCCCTGAATCTTTGCTATGTTTTACATCAATACAGCATTCCATAGAGTGACCAGGCTGGCCTAATATTCCTGGAGATCCAGATTTCAGAAATGGGATTGAAGATTAAAATTGCTATATTTAAACACAAAATGTCTTAATACACTTTTTGGAACCCAGTGGCAGGAAAAACTGTCCATAAGGACATAGCTTTATTTAACTTGTACTTCAAGATGATCCTCACTTTGATTTCACTGGATTTTTTTCACTACAATCACATCAAGCTGATAGTCTGCAAGTTTCAGCCCACAGTAATCTGCACGATAGGAAATGGAATTGGAGTATTTTTAGCTTCTCAGTTCACTGGGAAGTCACTATCAAACACCACAGTTCAGTGGTTATGCAAAAGGCTTTTTACACTGCAGTAAAATGTTTTGGTTTTTTTTCTGGAATGCCCATGTATAGGAGCCCAAAGAGATATTTTTACTTAAAAACATCAGATGAAAATGTCCTGATTTTATGAGATGTGGCCCAGCATGCCTCAGGTAAGCCTGTAGCATCTGAATTTTAGGTTGTTAGTGAGACAGTTCATCTAAAAGAAATACCCAAGCTCCCTAAGTAGTGAATGGAGATGGGAGGGTGAGTTTGATGGCTTCCACTGATAAGACAAATTGGCCTCAGTTTAGGCACTGAAGGATATACATTGGTCTGGTTTCTTTGTAAATCTGCTGTACAGAAGCTGGTCCTTGATAAAAGAAGACAAAAACCAGAGCAATAGAGGCATGTACCTTTCTTTGATGCTCCAGGCTGAAATTCAAGTCCCTCTCATCAGTCACAGCAAGCAGCCATGCAAAGGGGGCAGGCACAGTGTCTGTGTCTCTCTGCCTGGGCTATTTGCCTGTGTATCAGGTGTAACATGATCTAGAGAATGTCTGTTTCTTACAATCCCAGACAGACTGCCTTTGTTGGACTAAAGGTGGAGCTTTATCCCTGAACATCTTGGAGGCTTTAGCTAAACCCATCTACTGTCCAGCACTGCCCAAAACAGAAAAGTCACAGACCTCTTGCCACCTCTGCCAGTGTGTATTTGGAGTACTGACACAGGAAACACACCTGTATTTTCTGAGAAAAACACATCCACTTGATTTTAATATGCTGTCTTAAAAACAGTGAAAGAAGGAATGAAACTCTTTCTATGGAGACAAATGAGCCTTAAAAGTACTCACAGTGTCAGAATGTAGCAGAAGAAGAGTAAGCATTCAAGAGTCAGACAGGAAGACTGGGACCACGTGGATGGGTGGTGTCTGTCAATGTCAGAGGAAGAGCCACAAAGCACCTGTGAGGTGTGTGATCCCAGAGGACAGCAGAAAGCTGCACGGTGCCAGCAGGAGCCAAGAAAACTTTGTGGGCAGCCTGATGACAACGCTGCCTGCTGCTGTTCCTGCTGCTCTCAGAGATCAGGCACATTCTCTGGAGGCATGGAGGAGTCTTTCCAAGAAGTACCTGGATATTCTTTCTAATAGGAGCTGGTTATCAAGATCCTGAGAAAAAACTGCTGCCAAAAGCTGTGCATCTGAAAATTACTACTTTCATAACTCTACATAAGTACTCTAGAATAGCTAGTAGTACTTTCTAATATGATCTCAGTGGAATGTTAGTGGAAGCTAGTTATGATACCAATGACATCTGCCAGTGACCTTCCACAGTTTGTATTATAAACATCTGACAAATGTTTTTCTCATGCCCTTTGTGATGGTTCTTCACTTCAATAACTGGAACATCTAGTGACTGTATTTGCCTCTTCCCTCTGATTGAAGCATCCAGGTTATTTCTCTTGTTTCCATAAATCAGACTTATGTATTTAAGACTTAAAAAAACCCTCTCCCCACAGAGATGTTTTGATAAAATTATTTCTTTTTTATTAAGAATCCAAGTTCCTTGTGCAATTTGCATGATATGCCTTTTCTAGTAAAATTGATTTTCATCAATAATTAATTGTTCAAGTTATTTTCAGAGTTGTTGATCATAAAGCAGATACAAACTATAGTAGTTTATGTGGTAGATAAGACTAAGTTCAGGAGGGAAAAGGTCAGTAGCTGGCTTTATGCAAGGGGCTATATTTTTACTGGTCATAATATGTTTACATTTAATGCTTCTTTTGAATAGCTTTACAAAATTTATAAGTACACCTCAAGTTTTCCCTTCTGCTTTAGATTAAATGGAAAAGATCCTAAAAGCTCAGTCTTTACAGCTGCTCAACTACTTCCTAGATGCAAATTACTCTTTAACACCTCTTTTACCTGCAATTTTTATTGCAGAAAAATTAAATATACAGCAATTACATTTGGGGCAGAAAAATTGCAAACCCATATTACCTGGTTTATCTCATTGAAACTGATATTTTAGGCATACAAGAAGTTTTCTAATCAAGTATCCTTGTAAAACCCCAATTATATCATTCTGATGCCATAAGATTAAACTAAAACTCCTTAAACTATATGTTCTATATTTTCTGAAGCAGGGAGAAGTGCTATTTTCTAAGTGTGTTTAAACCACCACAAAAGAGATTTAGTAAATAAATTTGTGCACAGTTTTACAGTAACCAGCTCTCAATAAATTTTCAAGTCAATTTTTATACTGCAAGTATTTCTACTTCCACTTCTTCCTGTAAGTGCTACACAAGTATTGAAACAATTTTCATTCCTTCTGATAATTCTTATTTCTTTCCCATCTTAGCAAAAGGCCAAACTAAACCCTCAGAACAGCTCAACTCCTGCCATATTAAGAATAGAATTGAGACCACTGTCAGGGGACAGCATAGGGAATGGATAAACCAGTGCAAGAAAGATTTCTGCCTTCCTTCTTTTCATTCTAGCAAGTATTAGGTAAATTCCAACATGTAAAGTGATGCACTTTGGCAGGGTGTCCTTTCTACTGACTTAATTTCCTTAAAAGAAAATAATTTAAAAATATTTAAAGGCATTTTTTAATATATTGAACATCTAACAATTTAACAATATTCCCATGCCTTTGATTGTTACCTATGAAAAATAAGTACAAGGCAGTACAAAATACATAGAAGCACAACTAAGCAAGTTAAGATTTACAGCTGAAGGGGGGTATTAAGGATTTTTTTTAGATTAAGTCCTTTCTAAAGAGCTTTAGGGCAAAGCTAACAACCAAACAATGGCATTGCCTCTTATTTTATGCACAGTATCTTGTATAAAGCCAGTTTCTGCTGGGACAGAGAAACCTGAGCCTGTAGCCCAGGGGATATGCTGACAGCAAGCTCTCTTCTCTTTTGACCCAGCAGAATAAGCGTGGACAGCAAAATAAATTGTGAAGGCTAATATTCAGACATCAATAAGGTAAAGTTAATACTGTGGTTTTTTCCAAGGCAGTAATAAAGCAGCCAAACTGCAAAAATGGAAGTGCAGGATGGAAAGATTATTACTGTTCATTTAACTTGATCCACAGTTTCTTTGAGAATTTTTCCTTCCCTTCTTGTATTTCTTTTAATTTCATGTCATCATTTTTCAGCTTCATCATGCTATCTACTTTCTGCCAGAAGTATAATTATCAGAGGGACTCAAGAAGTGATGCTGGCTCTTCACTATCTTTGCTTCATGGCGACTGGAAAACCTCTTTTCACTGTGATGCTCCAGCCAATGTTGCCAATGTTAGCTGTCTAAACAGCAAGCAGTGCTTTCTACAGTATTTTAAAAATCAGGAAGACCTGGTGCCTATTTCACTTCCCATCAATAATGACCAGCCAGTGACTGATAAAAGATCAGCCAGAGTTACATTTGAATCCATCTGTAACTCAGGGATAAGAGAGAAGTGTGACAGGAGTAGGGAGAAGAGCAGTGACTTACTGCTTCTGTTCTGGTTTTCCAACTATTTAGGTGCCCATGACCATTCCAGTCATGCTGCATTTTCCAAGCAACATGCAAATCACGTCTGTGATATGACAGGAGATGGCTTTGGTAAGATGGACAGACATTACACCTGTACTGCATTTGCAAAAGACCTTCTGAAACAGTCTGGCCTTGCTTTTCAACACTTGATGCTATTTAAAGTAGCCCCAAAATGTATCAAACAACTTGCAGAAAAACTGCTAACATTTTCTTTATAATCCTTTCATGGACTAGTCAGCAATTCAGTTGCATCCTGCTGTCCTTCTGAGATGACTTGAAAGAAATCATGTGTTTCCAATGCCAGCAAATAGCATGCTTTAAGATGACAAGGACTTTAAAACTATGATTGAAAAGTTATGATCTGAAAACACATGAAGGGACACATCCCCAGGGCATGGTTGAAGTGAAACAGATTCTGGAAGCTACCTAGTTGGCACCTTTAACTGGAGGAGTGAAAAAGCCACCTGTATTCAAAGATGTCATTGCCCAGAACTCAGAAAAATCTTTAAACAATGATTCTAATATTTCAATAACCTCTACCCAATATTGATTATGGCCAGATTCATCTTATTTATACCAGACAACTAAAGTACAGTTAATCATCTCCCCACATTGGTTATCTCCTCTCCAGTTTGCACATTAGCCTTATTTACATTCTCCTCACAGGAAGAACTGTAGATAGTATAAATACTCTTTTTCTTCATTTAATGCAGACTTCTTTGTGCATGAGGGATTGCTTAAACACCATGACCATGTTGGCTGTCTTTCAGCTTGCATTTGCAGCCTTCCCTAGATTTACAATTGCTGCCAAGGGCTCTCATATTTCCTAGTCTCATATTTCACTCTAGTTTCTGTGTGGTCAACTCATTGGTATTTTGTAGTAGATTTTCACCTAATAATGCAGTTGCTCTCTTTATCATCATATATAACTCCTTATGCCATTTTCATAATTTTCCTTTTGATTAACTGCCTATTCTGGAAATAATGAAGAGCTGTGCTAACCATACTTGGACACATAGATAAGAGTCCCACTGAGCCCTGACTTCTTCTTCTCTGCCTTTGAAGAATCTCTCAGTACACATTCTTCCATTGTGGAGCCTGGGGCTTTGGGATGCTTGAAGTGAACTAGGTCAGAAGCCAAAGTCCACACCATGGCTGAGAGCTGTAGAGCATTCTTGTTAAGGTAGGCTTCTAACAGGGCTTCCTGGGTCTGCCTCCTTCTTCCCTGAACTGAAGGTGGGGTGCTAGACTGCTCTCTGATGGAGATGATCCAAATAGCTCTTTTCTCCTTCCTCTTATCATATTTTGCTTTGGGTGGAAATCACTTCCCACCGGTCTAGATGTGGCACTCTTTTGCTAGTAACACCAGATTGCTTGGCACACCCTGTTCACCTCATGTCAGTGTGGTGTGGAAAGTTGCTTGGTGACAAGCAGTGAACATGTTCTCCCCAATGGCTGCAGATTTGTGAATGGATTCTCATTGACACTGTGGCTGTGGTCTGTGGATCCAAGAAGTCATAAGCTGTGCGATCCCATGAAAGTCCAGAGTAAGATTCTAAGTCTCAATCTGAGGAATGATTCTACTGTTATTTGACCCCATATTAGGGCATTAGAGAGAGTGAGCTCTGTATCAAAAGTCTTTTTACAGAAGAAAATTGTGACAATTGAATGTGTAAGAATATGTGAGATTTTATACATGAGGGGGAAAGAATTAATAAATAGAGACAAGAGGAAATAGGGAGACATCAATTTAATTTCCTGAAGGCATCTTAAAGTTCTGAGATTGCAGTTTTCTAAAGATGAAAGAGATCTCTGGCATTCCCAAAGATCCATTCATTCAAAATTCTCTCCTGAAGGGAAGTGGCCATGTGGCCAGGGGAACTTTGAGTGCAATTAAAGGCAACCAACCAATTTAAAAAAACTGACCATCTCTTTCTTAGCAGGTGAATCAAAGTCTAAAAGGTACTGAGTACATTTAAGAACTTATTGTGAATATTTAGACTTTAATGCTGAGGACATTGGATGTGCTTTTACCTACTCTTTAGGGCAAGTGGCTCTGAGAAGACTGTCAATGTTTTCATGACCAATATTTCCTGCATCATGAGACGAGTAATTATTAATCTAGATCAAAACAAACACTGAAGGATTGCACTGAGGGGGGGGCACCATTAATTAAGATGGAACTCTCCAGCAGCAGTGCATTTTCTCCTCTCTGGCCTACTTTACAGCTTTAACAGGTGTTAAAACTACCTTTCAGTGTCTGTACACCTGTACATCAGGTGATTTTTCTTTCAGGAAGTTCTATTTCAGTATTTTTTCATAATAAGAGTTTTTGTCTTCACTATATATGATTTTCCTTGGGAAGATATAATTTAAATGATCCACACATATTAAAAATAGACATGCACTCATAAGGGCTTAGAACAAGCTAACAGAAGTCTGACCAGTGTCAGGGTTGCTGAATGAGGTATAAGCAAAGGCAGTAAGATCACCACAAATCAAGTTCACCATTAGTTTTTTACCATGCTAGTTTACCAGAATTCCTAGGAGACTGTAAAGTTGGGGAATATCTTCATCTCAGTGAACATAAGACGACCTAAAAATTGCAACACAGCTTGTCTGGCTGATTGAAAACTTGGAATAAAGACACCTGTTGTTGATCAGTTCTCAGGCTCTTGACTCAGCCTATTGAAGTGGTCCAATAAGAAAGCTGGAATGGTGAGGACATCCAGCAAATTTGTAAGAGTAAGTAACACACATAAACATAAACACAACAAACATTTTATTTCTGCTCTTTACTCTATGTTCTTCTGTTTCTGAGAAATGCTGGCTGAAATGCCACTCACTCAGTAGATTTACCAGGTGGAATATATCTGAACTGTTTCTATCAACACGAGTGGGAGTACAGACACATCTATCAAATTGACACAGTCCTTGCACTTGATGAGCTCGGTGGAATGAGTCTTCCACCTCCAGTTTTTGTTACGCCAATGAGTGATGAATCAGAGATATTTTTGACATTTGAAAGCAATTCAAGGTGAGAGAACTGAGAAGACTGGTATTTGCCAGTCAGAACTATAAATAAAATTTTCAGCACTAAGACTCCTCCAAAGCTTTTTAAATAGGCTAAAATTTTATGTTATTCCCTGAGGATAGGAATGCTATCTGTGTGTCATTTCTTTATACGCAGTCACACAGAAAGCAGGTAGGAGTTTGTCTTCCTTCATAACCACAATAAATCCATCCTTGTTTCTTATGTTATTGGTAGGATTTTCAGACTTGACCCAGTGTTTTTAGAATTAGAGGAATTAATTAAGTTGATGGGATTTTTCACAGTGATTCATGTTCTTAGAAAGGCTAATGAGTCAAGATATTAACTTGTAATGGCATTAGTATACATTTACTTGATGACTCTGTTTATACTCTAACTTGCAGTCACCCAGTATTTCATCAGGAAAGGTGACTCATGATTACTGCACCAAAAAAAAAAGTAACTGCATTTACAGATAATGACATACAAGGTTTTCTTTATGTTTTCTCTCTGTGATGTGAGAGACAGCAAGTGACTTGAAAAAGGAAAGGCTAGTCTCTATTTTCAGAGAGAACAATATCAGCCATGTTGGTAAGATTAGCAGTCTGGCTGGATTTACACAGATCAATATGAGAAAGATTGAAGACCTCGGTGGATTTTAGAACTTCTGAAGGGTTGAGGTTAAATGGGCACCAGCCATATTTCTACTAAGCCAACCACAATTCACAGTGAAGTAGCAAAATATTCTTTGCTGATCTCTGATAGACATCTAAAGTAACATAAAAAATAAAGCAGATATAAAGGCAAGTGAGAGGAAAGGTTTGTCTTGCTCGTCATGGTCAAAGTGCATTCTGAAGGAAGCATTTTTTCTCTCTGAGAGTACATTTAACACATCAATACCAAAACATATTCTGAGATATTGTGTGGACAAATTTTACAGATGGAATATAGAGATTTTGATGGAGTTGATTTATGCCAACATATCCAAATCTAGGATACTTTTATAAAGGTCGGATCAGAAACATGACTGAACATATGATGGGAAAATAAAACAAAGGAACAAATATTTTAGTGTCATTTCATCTTCCTAAAAATAGGAATAAAACTTCAAAATATATTATGTGAACAGATTAAAAAGTAATTTTCTATGTCAAGTTTCTCCTGCAGTTATCGTAAATCCAAGATGTTCTTCATCACTGCTGAAATGAACCTATGTGGTGAGTAAAGAACTTTTTAAAACTTTAATTTCCAGAAAAATTCCTGGCAAAATAAACTAAAAGACCACAGATAATTTCAAGCTGTAACTGCTCATTCTCTTTCTTGAAATGTCCAGTCTTGGGGAAATGTTGAATAACCACATTTTCCTCTTTACTTGCTTGGTACTGAAACAATGCATGCATGATCTAGAACAGTTATGAAAGACCTATTTATTTGTATGGAGGGAGCCAAAACAAATACTTGCTTCAAAACACACAAAATTAAGGTCAATTCTTTCATCATTCATGCAGAAAAAATAACACTATTCTATCATTAGATGAGTGAGATACTATCCATTAAATATGAATATCAGAATCAACTCTATAGGCCAAAAAGAAATTTATTTCTGTCTATACATAATTTCATTAACATTGGGGTTTGTGTGCCTTTTTTTACTTTTATATCATTAAAATATTGGCAAAGAAAATGCCAAGGAGTAAAAAGCTGCAGGGTGAATTCAGGTGACGCTGTTTGTAACACCCACAGAATAATTAAACTATTCCTTGTAAATCCATTCTTTAATCAATTTATTCAGTTTTTCTGCCTGCAAAGCGTTTTTGATTTAATCATGACTTTTTTTTGCGTGTTTACCATTCAGAAAACTTATGTGAATTGAATTCTGCCTGGGAGAACTATTCTTCCTACTTATCTTCTTTTGTTATTTTTCCCTGTATACATGCTTTTATTTAAGAAGAAATAAATTAGTTGAATGAGTTAGAAACAAATGTATTCTATTTTTTGTCCATGGATAGACTGACATTTCAGGTGCATAGAGATATGTAAAAGGGAACTAGAAATAGCTATAAAAAGAGAAAGTTATAAAAAGAAGGTGGCATTATATTATCACAGAAATAAATTATTAGACAGAATGATCACATTTCAATAATCCTAGAAAATGTATTGATAATGAAGTCAAATTCATTCCACCGAGCTTTGGTAGCCTAAAGGATGATGTCAAGTTTAATGAAGTTTTCTTGAAGCCAATTAAAAGAGGAAGACACTTTCAATTCTTAAACAGAGGTCCAAGTTAAATGAAATAATTGCTTTTCTATGGATACCTCTTTTATTTTGTTGCCTGTTGGGGCATGTTGGATGGTTACTTTAAACTGGAAAACTAACATTAAGTATGACTTATGGGAACTAAGAAAAAAGTTAGTGCATGTAACTAGGAGACAACTGGATCTGTTTTACCTGTGCAACTAAGAAATAGAAGTAATTTCAAACATGGATATTTAAATTATCAAGACAATAAAGATCTTCAAAATAGCCTGTCCATGATATATGCTGATGATATACGACCATACAGACAGCATGTTGGCACATATCACTTAACATAATAATGCTCATCATGGCAACTCTCTTTGGCCACAGAAGTCATAAAATCACTTTCTATCAGGTCTTTTCTGCTTTAAGCATCATGGAGGTTTAGCCCTCACTCCTTGCACGGGATTGCATCCGTTGTGCAAGGGAAGATGTGTGTTATAAATAATTCTAACAAACTCCCAACACTCCCATTTTTAATAATGCATTTATCTTACCTTCTATAAGCTTCCCCGTCTGCTCTGCATTGCCCCCAGGCAAGATCTTGGCAATGTAAGCTCCAATTTCCCCACTGCTTCCTGGAATTTCTTTCCCACCTACAACTCGAATTCCCAGTCCATTGCCTGTGATCAAAAGAAAGAGAAAACTTTGAACAGAGATGAAGCAATGAATAATTCACTGCAAAGAAAGGAAGAGAACAAGTCATCAGAGGTTACTGGAAATGTCCCAGATAACTTCTGTCTGTGGTTGGAAGATCAGTGTTAACTGCTGTCACATCTGTTGCTCTTCTAGGGATTTAACTTTGGGAAGATCTTCTAGAGCAGCTGCTGTATGACTGACATAACACAAACAACTGAGTCACTAAAAATTACATTGAAGCTAATCCTATCTTTTTCTGACAATCTACTTGCAGTTTTAATAATTTGAATTAAATTGCTAGAAATCCACGTGAAGTGTGGATTCAAAGGATAGCTTTATCATGCCGACAACATGCATGAAATTTAGCTGAGAAATTATAGTAGCTGAGCTTTTAGAATCACATAATTATGGAGATATTGACAGAGATCCTTGAGCTTGCTCCTTTGAGAAGCAAAGCATGTACATTTACATGAACTTATACTTTGCAGATACTACTATTTTTCTTAGATATTTGCTTTTAATTGACATCTTTCACATCAAAGGAGATGCAAATTAACAATGGGGAAAGCATACAATAATTCTGTGTAAAGCATCATTAAATCACATATTTTCTCCCTTTTTAAAAAAGTACAGGGTTAAAAACATTTTCATCATTAATTATTTTAGCTGGAGAGAAGCAGATCACTAACCTCCCTTATGTACACAATGAAAGTGAAAACAAAAGCTTAAAATATAGTCTCATAAAGCTAATTTTCATGGTCTCTTGCTTTTTAAAAACCCCCAACCTCCCTATACTAGTGAAACAATTTTTTTCTTTGAAGAAAATTCCATATGAGATGATTCACACTTTGGTCTGGGAATTAAAGGGCCGAATTACCCATCTTTACTGTAATGGCAAAATAATTATTTTTCAATGTATTAATTTCATAAGCAAAACCTGATGAGTGATTAGCTTAAGCAGCTCTAGGAAGGTCACCACACCACCTCTTTGCAAAGCTTTATCTTTTTAGATTAAGGCTTTTCCTCATAATTCTATTAGTGTTTCATAAGTCAGACATGAGTTTGTTTCAGCGCAAGGATTGACAAACTGCATTTGTGACCAAAAAGTTTCCAATAGTTTTTTCTATCCCAGTTTAATATTTTTAAGTTAATTACCTTATATCAGTGCAAATCAGAAGTTTTGCACTGGTAAAGTTTATTTTTCCTAACTTGGCAAAGGAAAGAAAAACAATCATTCTAAGGATGAGCCTAATGTCCTTTCAAAAACATTAGAAAACACAGTTTTTTAAAAATAAGTACCTCATTGCATAAAATGAATGCACACATCTGTAAAAACATTTAAACAGAAGTCCATCCTGAGGACTTAGAAATTCATGTGGGCTGTTCTGCACAGAGAACTTCTGATCAAGCAGTATGGAAATAGTCATTAGTATGTTTATAGATCTGAAGCTCACAACTGGGAACTATTAAGTTAAGATATTAAGAATCCAAGAAACAAATATATGTTTGAAATGACTGCCCACTTTATAACCTTGAATGCAGATAGTATAAAAACACCCATCATATGCTTTCTCAGATAAACTTTCCCCTTGTTTCTGTTGGTGTTTTTTGGTT
>VZRX01011030.1:195999-302004 GCA_013398075.1 Notiomystis cincta
CCATTCCATTCCATTCCATTCCATTCCATTCCATTCCATTCCATTCCATTCCAGCAAAGATTTCAAGTGCTTAATAACTGCAGAGTTATTTTTGTGAGAAATCCCTATTTGGAGGAAAAATATCGAATGGCCTTTTTTTCTTTTTGGAAATTAACCAACTCTGCGATTTTCAAAAGGACATTTCACTTGTCATTTCATATCCTTCCAGACACCACAAACTGTTTCAGTGATGCATATTCATTATATATATATATACATANAGCAACACAGAAGAAGGACTGTAATTTACTTTGCTGGAATATGCTGACCATAACCTGGACTCTGCAATTACAATTTAGTCTTTTTTGTCCCTTATGGAGATAATAAAGATCAGACTGTTGCCAATCTGATGCTGTTGCTTTCAGGTCACAGGGAAGATCATGAAATCTTACCATTTTTCACTGCTTAGCTGAGCAGGTCCATTACAGCCATCAGAGTAAAAGCAGTCTAGATTTCCTGGAACCAATTTAGCATCTAAGAAATTATTAGACTTGCCTTTCCAAACAAATGCTGATAACTCCTTACATAAGTTAAAGGTTAAAGGAAAGAAAGAAAGAAAAAAAAAGGAGCAGAGGAAAACTGAACAACTCAAGGCTCAGCAGGCTTTTTCTGATGTTGGTGGTCCTGATTTTACACAAAAGGGAAAATTAATTTTCCAGGGATGTTTTCTCTCATGAAATTAAATAGCATTCTAACAGCAAATGCAAGGATTGATTTTGTTTAATCATCATATAGGTCCTATGCAGTAGGAACAGGTTCAACACATGCAAGAGGATGCTGGCACATGACCCAGAAGCTCTGTGCAAACATTGTTGATGTGTTAACTCAAGCAAATATTTCCTCTGGGCTAATTTTTGAAAGTATGAAACCATTTGTCTGTCTAATTATATGAGCAAGGAAAGTAAAGAAGCAATTAGAATGTACAACAGATTTTCAGTAATCACACGTGTTTGTGCAAATTGGCATAGGGAAGGGTAAGTATGAGTGTCAGCAGCAATCTGACTTTTGTGACAGCTAGAAATGGAGCTATATGAATTTTTAATAGACTTTCAGGTGACTGAACTTTTAAGAAAGATATTTTAAAAATGCTACTGATTTGGATTTCTAAGAGCCTTAACTATACCCTTCAAGATGGTAGCTGAAACTCTCTATTTCTATAAATCCATGGTCATTTTAACACCTTCGGATATCATTGTGTTTGAAGTTGAAATTATACAGAAGTAAAATGGGAAGAATTGAAATGGGCTTAAACTGCAAAATGCAGGGCTATACCACCTGTCTCTGGGTAGGTTGAAATGGAAAATATGCTTAATTCTCAGAATAGAGATTAAGTATTGTGTTTCAGATCTAGGAGCCAATGCACAGACTGGTGCAAATGTTTTTCATCACTTTCTAATAATAAAAATAATCCCCCAAACCAGAATAAAACCATAATGGTGAATTATGGCAAGGAAGCATAAGGGTTATCTTAGTTTGGTCAAGGTCCAGTGGTAGCAAATGCATGAGAAGAAAGCATGAAAATGAGCCATCAGGCATGAAAGACTTCGTAATGTGCCAGTGTACCATGTTATAGCAATGGGAACATATCCATCAAATCAAACAATATGAAGCCCTTCAACACTATTTGGCTGTGAATGGAGGCAGAACATACCTTCCTCCTGTGTTCATTTACTAGACATTATCTCCTCATTCCTCCTCTAGCCTTATCTAGACCAGACATGTGCTAGGGTGATGGTAGGCCCTTATCTGCTGGAACAATTTTACACCCTGTTCCATTGTCTATATGGAACAGAAGGCTCAAACACAGAAAAAAATCAATTACTTCTCTTGGAGAGGTCAGACTTAAAAGTACCATGAAGAAATGCAAGCTATTTATTTAGACATTGTAGTCGTGATAAAGTAATCTCTAAAGTCTGGAGAACAGGGAGAAAGGAAACCTGACAAAGCAAACTAAAACCAAATTAATTCAGGAACTTGAAAAGCAGCAGGAAAAGTAATGTGTATAATAAATCCAGCCTAAATTTTTATTTGCATTGTTATTCTTACACAAGTCTCTGGAATACATAACATGATGATCCATAGCAGAAGTTGATTGTCTATATAGGTACAACATTTTCATGATTGTCCTCAGGAGAATTGTTTTGGTGCTTCTAACAAAATTAGCTTAAATGAAGTTGTTTCCTAGAAACATGATTATACCTACTCAGCTATTGCATTTCTTGGCCATTGGCAATTAAGGCATAAAATAAACACGAAGTCAAATCACTAGCTGATGAAATTCAGATATATTGCAGCTGTTTTAATAGCACAGCATTGATTTATATCAGCTGCAAATCTGCTTCATGCTGATTTGCACACTGGTTTTCATCCTGAAGAATCTTAATGTGTTTTATGAATTAGCATCTTGAAACATTTATCACATCAACTTGAAAACAAGTTAAAGGTCTTCTTTTTTGGATGATCTGTCACATCAGAATCTATGGTGCCATCTACGGTAGACTGTAGCTTTAAATCTATAAAATCCTTTGTAGGTACTGAGTTTCATCTGTATTTATTGATAGACACCAATGGCTCAATAGATGCCACTGACTGACAGCTGAACCTCCATGGAAATCTGGGGGGCTGACTGAACTCTAACATTCAGTGCTGCAGTGATCTGTTTCTGCAGCCTTTTCTGCATGACAGTTATGAAAGTAAATTGAACCTTTATAGCCAGTAGACACAGTGTCCTCTCAATTACCTCCACTCAAGATCTTCAATAAATGTTCATATACTGAAAAATGCATAAACAACTGAGTTGCCAAAAAGATTTCATATAAAGTATTTTAAATACACACACTAGTGCTTTCCAAATAAAAATAATTTGGAGACAAGAGAAATACATGGTCTGTATCTCTACAAAGTGTTTCCAACACACAGAAGAATCTGTTTGTTTGTTTTTATTTAGAAAAGTTTAATGGTATTGAATTATTTCTAAAATTGATACTAAGACAAAACCAGACATCTCTCATTCCTTTTATTTCCAGTCCCATCTTCATTTACTACCACATGACTTCCCAGGAAAAATCTCTAATGTAGCCTGACTGTAACAGCTCAGTCCCTTTCTGTTTACAGGTTTTGTGCCATGTCTCTCATAAGGAGGGAGGGAGTGAGTGAGTGAGTGAGTGAGTGAGTGAGTGAGTGAGTGAGTGAGTGAGTGAGTGAGTGAGTGAGTGAGTGAGTGAGTGAATGAGCGAGTGAGTGAGTGAGTGAGTGAGGCAATGATGGCCATTAATTAGGGATTAAGTCCTTCCCCAGTGATGAGGCAATGTTGGAGGAGGGTATTGCTTTTTTGTGCAAAGTATTATCTCAGCTCTTCAGAGCACTAAATGAAAGAAGTAGGATAAGTAATCCTCTGAGAGTATGAGGACAGGAATCAGGTTGCAGTTCTCACTCTCTGACCTCTCACGTTGAACACAGACTGGAACTATATTTCATTGATTGTTTTTAATTGATTAGTAATCACATATTCATTGCACTTTAATATTTTACTGTAAGAACTAATTTTGCCAAACTTGCAGGTGAAAGAATCCTAAATATATAGGGTTGTTTATTTAGAGACTAACTATGCAGTGAAGTCTTGATATAGGAAAACTCTTTGAATTCCCTTCCTCTCTATCCAGATAAAGCACTGCATGAGCTGGCCCACTGCAGAACTGTACAATTGTTCGCAGGAATTAGCAATCCCTATGGAGAGTATGAGGCATGTCTGATGTGTGTACAGCATTACAGCCACCCTGTCCTTCTCTTGCAGTTCCACTGATATCACTGCTGAGGGGGAGGTTAGGGATGCAGCCTTCTGCCCAGCATCTAATTCACTTCTTTACTCCACTACAAAGTTTGCAGATCTTTCTGACTCATTTCTCTATCTCTTTTTTTTTCTTTTTTTTTGTACATTTCTTTCCTGGAAACATAGAACATCCCTCCTTTTAAAAAGGTAGCATTACTTCTGACTCAGCCTATGTGAGGTAAATGAGTAAAAATTACCTTTGACTGGGTGCATTCATTGTACCTTACTGAGATATGCCTGCCTTGTTGGATTTTCCCCCAAGTGTGCCTAAACAGCTTCCTGATCAGAAATAACACTATGTAAGTTATCTTTGTAGCATTTCCAAAGATATTGCCAGTGCTTTCATTACCTTCAGTTAGCTATATCCTTAATTCACCTTTTCAAACATAATGATGACGTGTTAAAAATCAGAAGAGAAAATTCTGACAGTGTAAAACAGCGCTTATGCTGCTCTGCTAAGAGATCTAAAAGGAACAAGGGACTCTCAGGGAAAGCAAACAGTGAGTTTCTGGAGCATTAAACACTGCTATATTATCATTCACTGATCACTGCCGTGATTGCTTTGGCACCTCAGCATAACCATGATGCCAATTTTTCTTTTTTTTTTTCCTTTTTTTTTTTTAAGTGCAAATTATTAATCAGTCTTTGCAGAGTAAATTCTTGGAAATTCCTTCACACCTCTCAGCATTCTCTGAGGAGGGGACATATCTTGAAAAGTGTATCTGTATGCTCTAGATTATGGCATATAATTAAGAAACAAAAACCTTCAAGAGAGAGGCCAGCGAGCAAATATACATTTATTTTTCATTCAGCACTACTATTCTCTTGCCATCACAATTTTGGCTCAGTTCCTCAATTCTCAAACACCTCATTCACATGCCAAAATTCACATTATATGCTTCTGTGTGCAAAATTATGCCAGGTTATGTAAGAGGCACCTCCGAGTCAGTTTGCATTAATCAAGAAAGCAAATAAACCAAATACATGTGCACATAATATGCAGTGAAAAAGCCAGGGTTTTAAAATATTTGGGACTAGTCTTATTATTGATATTCAGAATGTGACAAGTTTTGGATTCATCATTAGGCAGTAACTTCTACTGTGGTAAGATTGTGATGAGACCTGTGGAATTCAACTTATAATTGTGATATTAGGATGAAATTCAAGCTTTCCCTACAGTTACAGCAGCTGTGGTGGAGTTGGTTATCTGGGCTGACCCAGCACACTGAATCATTTTAATGTCCAGGTTGGCCCAAGAACTCCAGTGAGATGAGCTAATGGGCTGGAGCACTGGCCAGTTTCCCAGCAAAGCAGCTGGTCAACAGTTACAGGAATTCTCCAAGTGGGAATTGTGTACAGTTTGGGACATTTCTCTACATAACTCCTGCTGTGCACACTCCAGTTAAGATACATTAGTTGTATACTGAGGATGTGTTCATGAATCCCCTGAGAAGAACCTGTCAGTACCAGGCATCTCCCCAGGCAGCTCCTTCTCCAGAACTGACCAAACTGCACACAGACCATTCAAAACATCAGTAGAAACTGCTCTTGCATGTGCAGAAAAGATCACATGGGAGAGGCTTTTGTGCATAGCCGAGGCAGAGGATGTTTTGTACACACTGTGAGGAAATCAGAGACAGTGGATGGTGCAATGCTGCTGTGATCACCTCGGACACAGGCCAGCTGGTTTGTGATAATCCAGCAACATAAAAGCTCAGCTGAAGATACTACTGAAAGGGTGGTTTGAACAGTGACTGTTCTCTTGGAAACACTCTCCACATGAGCTTTACTGAGGGTTATAGTTTTTAACATACACTCTCCCTGTGTTTATGCAACAAGTATAAATGCAGATAAAATGAGTCAACACCTAATTTTGGTACTTTTGATAAGAAAGAAGGGAAGAGAGGAAGGAAGAGCAAAAAGAAACAAAGGCAAGAAATAAGAACAAACAGAGAAAAAGAAAGGAACCATCTAGGGAAGCAATCAAACATGGAATCTAGATGAATATCCAAAACTTTTGTAGTGAGATAGCATTGATGGTATAAAAATATCTATTTTTTAATTTACCGATATTTTAAGTAACTTTTGCTGCATAACAGACTTCTATGTCTTCCTCTAGTTAATAGCCATTGTCTGGTTAATAAACACAGATGCTTACTATTAGTTTGCAGATAATGTTTAATAAGATTTAATTCTTTTTAAAACCATGTGTCTATCTCTAGGAGAAGTCATTTGGAAAGCTGAAGGTTAAGCATAACACACTGCACATTTGAAGAGAGTTTTCATGTACTTAAATCATTCAGACACTTGACAGAAGGGAAGGGAGGTACATACTCAAGGAGTTATGGTATTTCAAAGATGTATAAGGAGTGAAAACTACAACTAATTCTTCTGTTTCAGGGCCACTCTATGCTACCTTTGGCTCTTTTCTGCACAACTTGCATTTAGGCCTTTAAATATTAGTAGAGAAATCTATGTGTACATCCTACAGAAATATGTCTGTGCAAGTCTCCAAGTGTGTATCTGGACTGAAACACAAAAGTAGCAGCTTGTAGACAGAGCCAACCTTGCTTTCTCCAATTAGAATTTAAGCACAATATTATATAGCTATAGCAGAGAGCAATCCCAGTGTGGGCTATATAACCTTAGCAGGATCCTGAGTAAATTTTTGACCCTATGTGACTTCATGTGTGCAGGACATCAGTAAATGAGATGTCAATATCTACACCTTGGTTTTGCCCATCACTGCTCACAAGGCATTTTCCCTGATGCATCAGTGTGTTGCTGTAATTGCCAGCATGAGACTTAGTCAAAAATTACTTACCACTGCACGAGGATAAGTAATTTTACATAGGAGAGCTGGCTTCAGCAATACTAAATCATGAGCTTTACAGTTGTGTGGTTGTAATTCCACTTATTTTTGAGTAAGAGAGCAGCTTGGATCACAGCATTACTCATCAGCCCTCAGGGCAAAGATCCCTACAAGGATGCCAAGGAGTTCCTGTGGACTGGGATGGCCTGGAGCAGCACAGGCTGACACACAACAGAGCTGGCAGCTCCTTTCAGACTGTGCTGTGTGGGTGGAGGGGTCTTTCTGCAGCCTCAAATCATCTGTGGGTGTTACGCTGACTAACAAGAAAATACCTCATAATACATACAGAACATTCATTTAACACCCTAAATACGAGGTGGGTACTGAGGATGGAAATTATCAAGACTTTACTGCCAGAAACCCTGTGAAAACAATATTTAGCAATTCAAGTAAGTCCATGCCACTTTCTACTTAATGCTCGAGGGAAGCAGTCGGTAATTACTTCTGTGCAGAAACAGAGTTTGACACACACTGTTAGAATTTTTTAAGCAAGTTAAAAGAAAGTCTGATGGTTTCACGACAAAACTGTTTAAACCATCTGCTTTTGAAAGAACAAAAACAGTGTATTGAAATAACTTTGATTTCCATATCAGTATTAGATGTAAGAAAGGGTGCAATTCCAAAAGCTCAGACAGACAGACCTTAGTTATGCCAGGTCCTGTAACTGGCAGCCTGTTACAGCTTGATACATGAAAATATCACACTGCATTCCAGCTCTCAGCCTGGGAGGTGAATGAATATCACCTCTGCCACTTTCATATCCTTGGCAAGCAGACTCTGACTTACACAAATATTTGTGTCACTGCTGGGAAATTAAGAATAAATCTGAAGTTCTGTGATAAATGTCTCCATGTGAAGATATCACAGAAAAATGGGATCTGATGGTTCTGCTTACCCTCTCTACTGGGGAGAGGGAGAGGGGAGGAAGGGGGGAGGGGTAGAGTTCCAGAACAGAAAGAATAAAATTCTCAGTTCTGTACATGTTGAACACCTACACAAGCTTATTTCATAAGAACTCGTGCAGAGAATATAGAGTTACATAAAAAGCAACAGCAAAATAGACTGTTCATATGGATAACACAACAGATTTATCTCTGTTTTCAATGTCCGTTTGGTTTATATATCTTGAACAGATGTCGTGACCTTTTTTATGCACTGCTGCTTTCTGTTATGGCCAATGAGTAAAATTTAAAATGACCACTGAATTTCCTGCCGCACAGACACAGGAACTATTTTTAATACTGGAAATCTTTTGTATAATTCATGCTAATCAACTTAATTATCATGTCTTTTTACCTGAAACTGTGTGATCCTTTGGGTCTCTCAGTAGTTTGAGCCTTGTATGAGGAAAAATGTACTGCAGGGGCTTCCCATTTATCTGAGGAAAACAAATATGCGTGTCATAAAAAGATAAACCAACAACAATTGCATCAATAATTTTACACAGTTGAAACAAAACAAGCAAATAAACTTATTTCATCCAAGGAAATCTTACAACTTCACAATTCAAAAACTCCCAAGTTTGAAGACATTTGTCAGACTGCAAATTCCTTCTGTAGAGTAATGAATATTTGCTTCCATAACTCCAGAATTATTTCAAATATGGCTTTAGTTCTGATTTTTCTGAGTGACTAGAAGGTGGTCACTCTCTTCTGTAGCTTCTTTTAATCTTAATCCTTTATTCAAGCAATATTTAACATAAGAAAGAAATGAAACATAATTCCTGTATTTTATTATAAAATTCTTTGCTTAGACACGTAAACAAAATGGTAATTTAATGTGTTATCATGCATGAATTACTGCTTTAGTTTCAGCAAAACCACATGGTCCAATGTACCTCTTGTCTTCAATTTCCAAAAAGCCATTTGAAAGACCCAAACTAAAACACATAGGACTACATTCTGTATGAACATGTGCAACTTTTGCCTGGGCTGATCCTAGACCATTGTCAAAGCTGAAAGCAATGCACCCTACAAGAGTCTAAAGAGCCCATTTTCCTGTTTAAATGGTCCCACCTCCCCCATGGTTTGGGCATAGGAGGGGCCAAGCTGCAGGACCTGCCAGGGATGATTGCCCCAAGCCCACACCAAAATGCCTCTGCAGAGTGTTGGTTGCAGCGCTCCCCTCGCAGTCATCACAGCCCCCTTGGCCTTTGCAGTTTTGGCCTTCTGGTAGCACTGCTGAACCCATCACTTCTCTGTCTCTGAAGGTGGGTTCCAAGCCTGGGCACTGCATCCAGACCAAGAGGAGGGAACATGACTGTGCCTGCCCCAGGGTGGGACCTCAGGGAGCAGCCTCAAGAAGCCAAGGGGACAATATTTTTCAACATAGCAATGCAGCACCTTGAGTGTATCAGCAGCCTGCTGCCAAGAGTTTATTACTATTACTTATATTTAAGTAGCATTTAAAGGGATTAAGCTCCTCCTGAGCCAAGTACTTCAAATCTAGTTTCTGCCCTGGAGAGTTTATGAAGTTAATGGATAGCACACATAAATGATGGGAAAGGAAACAGAGAAGTCAAGGGACTTGCTTAGCTCAATCCCACAGTAAGCAGAAGAGTTCATACATCTGTTGTCGTAATTCAGTCACTTATCCAGTGAATGATGTTGCATCTAGAAGACTCAAATCCTCCCATAACACAGTGAGAGTAATATTGACTGTAATTAATGTCAGACATAAAGGAGATCATGGATTTGGTAGCAGATAAGTAGTCCAGAATAAATCAGAACATGAGATCAGGCAGATATTTGAATTTATCATGGGATTTTGTCAGAACATAGAGTGTAATACTATCAGGAGTGTATAAAGTTCCATGAGGCTTATTAACGCATAGGAAGAATGTTATGTTTTTAATGACACTGTCAGAATTTTTATCTAAAAATAAAAGTGATTCACTTGTCACACGTAACTTGCATAAAATTGTAAAAAATCTGAAAGAATGCATCTAATTTTATTTTTAATTAGATTTAAATAAATGAAATATTTCTGTTTATAACAAGTATATGAACACATTTGAATACATCTGTAGGTGGGATCCATTTTGGTGGGAGCAGTTCAATTTAACTGAGAAATGCTGCAGCTTTTAAACTTCAATTCATATTATTTTACTTGTTCTATCTTATTTCATTTTTTTAATAAATAACAATCCAAAAATATTCAATGCCATATTGTACATGATTGCTAACAAATACATCAGAAAATATAGTCTGTCTCCTTCTTTAGCCTATTACTTCCTCATTACTTCCAGAATTTTATGAGAAGAATAAATCTTTGTGATTCATATAGGTCTGAATAAAAGCACTGAATTTTATTAGCATCCAGGGTAGCACATTATTCTTTCATTGTTGGTGGGAATCAGTACTTAAATGGAACATGTCATTAGGCTTTTACTTTCAGACCAGTACATTTGTGAAAGAGGCAGAATAAATAGGAAAAATCAGTGGCTGCTCTAAATAGATAATACAGAGAACAGTTACATTGTTCTTGATGCTTTGATTTAACAGTTAGAGAGAATATTTACTTGAAATTTACTAGAATATTTGACAACCTGTAAAACACAAACTATTTTGTATTTCCAATTGTTCACATCTTCTAACCTCCACTACAGTTGGTTTCTCTTCACCTGAATATATGCCAGGAGTCCTTTCTAGCTGATTCTTCCCCCAGTTTCCCCAATGAGGACAGAGAGGGACCCAATGAAGCCACACAACTGTGACAGTGGAAATCCAAACTGGTGCACAGGGTCCATCCTTCCACTGCACAGCTGCAGGAGTGGAGAACATCTAAGTCCACAAGACCAGATCTAGGTCACAGGGCAGAAGTGACTTCATCCCACTTATTTGCTCCAAACCCCAGAGATTTCTGCCATCTGTCCCTGTCATGAAGATCCTTCCTCACCTCTTTGGGAGCATTCAGTACACTTGAATTGTAGTTCAGCATTGGTATCATCCTCTTCCTCAGGAAATCTAAGCTCTGGTCATGTGTTTCATGTAATTAGTCAGCTCAAAGGCACTCCAAAAATGGCATGAATGGCAAATAATTGTGCTGAGGTTTTCTAAGACTGCTGCAGAAGATCAGTTTTAAAATGCACTTCATTTTCCATTGTCTTTAAGTGTTTCATCTGATAAAGAAACACTATGGAAGCATCATAAAAGGGAATAAAAGGGAATATTATAAGTTAAAGAGGATAATCAAGAAGAAAATATTTCCCCAGTGCTCTATTTAAGTTTAAGAAATAAAATTCATGAAGTATATTTTAATATTCCAGGCCATAGCCACACCTATAATGTATCAACTGATCAGATCACCGAAGTCATAGTAATTCCTGGTTTTAAATGGTGCTGTATCTCCCCTTCCAACACTGTTAGACAGGGCCTGATAAGGTGATGCTCAGCAGCTACAATTGGTTGTTGTCCTCTGGGAAATACCATTTTCAAGGGAAATGTTACCTGAGGTAAGTATCCAGGAACAAGATGGTGGATGCTCAAGGTGGTGGGTCAGGCAGTATTCGTCCTAACTTCTGAATACCACAGGTACTTGCATGACCACAGAAGACCTGTGTAAACTGGTACCAAGAATTTCTCCAGCTGTGGTAATTCAGCCCCTTTGAACCTCTAAATTCCCTCTGTGCAGAGCACAAATGTCAAGTTCTCTAGAACTCCTCAAGGTGGAAAGTTCTTTCTGCTGATAGATCCCCAGTGATGGAGATAATTTGCAAAAGATGCACTGAATAAAAACTTAACAAATACAATGTTCCTGCTCATTAATAAATTGCAAAGTGAGTTGCATTTTTTTCTGCAATTAGGTCAGTTAAACACTGACCTTTGCTCCAGAAGTCAGTCTGGCATGCAGAGAGAAAAACATTTCTGAGTGACTAAGAAATGAGGCACTGCCAGCTAAATTCCTTTGTGAATTACAGGGTGGGGGTGGCTAACACTCTTTAGATTAAATATTTTAACAATTACACTGAAGTTGGAAATGTCCCATTCCTCATCATATTTCCAGAGAACCTCAATCACAAAATGCCCCCCCACCAAGTCTCTTACAGAAAACAGTTTACTATAATTTAAAATAAGTTCTCCTTGCTAGATGGAAAACAATCAAAACTAAGTAGAGTGACTTCAAAAATGTGTAACAAAAGTTTACAGGTAGCCTTCTGTATCTCTGACACAAATGGTATTTTCTCATTTAAGCCCCAATGCTCACCTTATGACCCATTTTTTCATCATTTCTAAATATCCAAATGCCTCTAAAAAGGCTTGACTCAAATTCAAGAGAATGGTAGTGACCCATGAATGAAGAAATAAGCCATATAAATTTTTAGGATGTTCAGAAATAGGGGATTGCACTCAAAAGGTTTCATGTCTAGGTTTCATGCCTTCTTTTTGTGTTTAGAAAACTGTTGCCTACGTGAACTGATAGTATTATGATGAGTTTAGGATTTTATTATTTATTTAGGGCTTAAAAAGACCCACTTATAATGACTGGAAGTATTTAAAACCCCTCACTGAAAAACTACTTATTGCCTCTTAATATACTCTCATTGTGCATGCTTCTGTCGTGAAGTTTTACTGCCCTTGCACCTCCTCCTACTGTTCTTTCCCAGACTTTGTAACAGCCAGTTTAGTTCAGGATATGCAAATAATTTTCCCAGAAAATAATAAGAAAAAGACCCCTTGATGTCTGGAGGTTTAAAGAAGTTGCTGGTGAACTGGCAGTGACTAAGCAAACTGTTGAGGTCAACAGAGATCAGTGGGAATTCTACAACAGGTTATGTATTGATCAGGTTTTACCCTCCTTGGGGAAGCACTCCAGAACCAATACATTGGGAAATGGCTATTAAGATATTCAACTGAAGTGCAAGTTAATGTGGCGTCAGAATACTATACAGCACCACAGAAGTTGCTATAGAAACAAATATATTTTAATATTTATAATACAGTATGTGAACCTAATCTGCTAGGTTATAAGAAATCCATGGAAACCTGGAGGTTCGGGGTTGTCACTCCACTGCATTTTTGCTTCAATAGCTCAGGGTTGCACTTTGTTTATTACCTACAGTTGTGCAGGCTCTGTGGGATGTAACGAAGCAGTTCTGATCTCATCTAGTAAGGAAATTGATATTTCACACATGTGAATAAAAATCTTCTGGAATACACATATTGTAGTGGTCATTATAATATTTTAATTTTTTAACACAGAAGATCATAAAAATAGCAAATTTAGAGCCAATAAGTGTATTAGGAAACACAGATTGATACATTACAAGCAGATTAGTGCTATTGATGCAAATTATTCTTTCTGTGGCTGGTTCGAGTTCAGTAAAGGATATTAAAGGAGTTGTAATGGCTTAATTCCTGTGCTAACCAGGAAATGTCCCCCCTAACTGATTTCAGGAAATCATCTGCAGCCAAGCAAGCTCTGGGTGAAGGTGGGCATGTTCAGACGGTTCAGGATGGAGAATGACTTGCCATTTTTGTCTCTAGAGTAAATTATACTTGGACACTATAGGTCCCTGTGCAGGACTGAGTTGTGGATACAGGAGACAGCACGGCACAATGAGTCCAGTAACCCTTTTGTTACACACAGCCTGAAAAGGCCTTTAGGGAGTGGTTCCTTTGCCTCACCACTCTCATTGGCCTGATACGATTTATCTGCCAGTACTAATGCTAAAAAAATAGAGGTGTTAATACTGATTAATTTTCTTCTATTGCTAAGTATTTCACAATTCAGCATGGAGCTAATGAAACTTTTCAAAAGTATCTCTGACCCTTTTTATCTTGTCACAAAGCAATTTAACTTCTGGATGTGTCTGAAAATATATTTGTTTTTAAGTTATCTTAAACAAATGTTCACAGAAGACTATGTACACAAGCTCTGAGTAACACTTTGATTAGGCAGATGATGTGGAGTTGGTGAGAACTGTCATTTCTCCCTTCTGCAGAGTCATTGATACTATTTTATGCTGGTGTGTGACTGAGACTAGCTAACCTGGATGGAAATAGAAGAAGGAACTGTTGTAAAGTTTCTCCTCACACATCGCTTCTCTTCTGCAGAAGCTTTACATGGGCATCAGACAGAATTATTTAGAACATGTTCACTCTCCCATTTACAACCCATACTTCACAAAACCTTAAAAAATGCCTTTGGTAAGATTTTAATGCTGTATCTCTGTTTCCATATAAGCATGGGGATATCTCAGCAGCTTAAGGGAGAAAAATATAGAAATTTTCAACCAGTCCTAGCATAATGCTATTTAGATGAGAGATAAAAGCAAAGATCTGTGACTAAGACCTTGCCTTAGAACTGTTTCCCAGGACAAAAGCTCTGGAGCTCTAGAAGTTAAGTATATCTTGCTAACCACCTTCTTATCACAGAGATCAGGGTCAGCAGTAATCCTTTTGGACAAACTTGATTTTCAAGGAAAATTAAAAATTTTACCTCAGAAAACCATACTGGTAAAATACAATTCTCTTTGCTTAGAATAATAAATGATTCTCATGAGAATGTAAGTGCTCAGAGAGAGGTTTTTTAAATATTGCCAGTGATATTAAGAGCTGTGAAGACTCAAACCCATCCTTTATCTTGCAATTAAGTTGATTCATAGAATCGTAGATCTCTTTGAGTAGATTCCTGTAAGAATTATATCTTTTAAAGCCCTTTTTCTCAACAAGAAATGGGTAGGCCAGTACAATCTAGGATGTGTAAATATCAATATATGCTAGGGATGGGAAAGGAGGGAAAAATAAATGACAGTTTGTATTGTAAGACATTTGAACACTTACTTTGTAAAATCTACACTGTTGCTTCATAAAGCCTATATTTGATTGTCAAATGTCAGTGAAAATGCATAAACTAGCATAAACATTTTAAAGGCTGCATGACAGTGAGATATTCCTGTTTTGTGTGTTATCTGAGGAATTAATGTGAGCAATAAAAGCTACAAGTACCACAAAGGGACCATGCAATGCCTTCTTTCAGAATCACAGAGTTGTTAAGGTTGGAAAAGACCTCCAAGATGATCAAATCCAGCTGTGAACACACTACCACCACCATGTTCACCACAAACCATGTCCTCAAGTGCCACATCCTCATGTTTTTTGAACACTTACAAGGATGATGACTCCACCTTTTCCCTGGGCAGCCTGTTCCAATGCTTGACCACCCTTTCCATGAAGACATTTTTCCTAATATTGAATCTAAACCTCCCCTGGTGCAATTTGAGGTTATTTCCTCTTGTTGTGAGGAAATGCACTCATTGCATTCATTTGATCTCATGTAAAAATGTAATTTAAATTAAAACATAAGAATAGATCAGGATATAATCTAAATCAATCAGTAAAAATTACAACTGAAACAAGCAATTGAAGACCTTAGAGATTTGAAATATATAAATTTTGTTAATAAAAAGTTGAAATGGGATGGTACACTAAGGTAAACTAGATTTTAAAGTCGGCAAGCTTGAAAAGCAGACTATGGTATTTTTGTCTCTCCCTCTAATAAATGAAATATTCTAAGTATTAGATTGATAAGGTCTTGCTGATTTATTGAATAATTAATCACCGACTGCTGCAATTATACTTACCAACTGAAAGTGGAAAAAATGTCAATAGGATAAAGTAATTCTTTTCCTTCAACTAAAAAAATAAGGGACTTGAATTTGGATGGGATAAAGCTGGTAAGGGAAAACTAGACTTTTTCTTTTTTTTCTTTTTTTTTCGCCAATAGGAATACTTAAGGTATAGATATTTTCAGTTATATTTCAAAAGTCAAAAGTAAAAAGAAAATCTGCAAAATTAATACTGAATTGTAGAGGGAAGTCAATCTAATTTCATCATCAAATGTTGATGATGAATCCAGGTTCAACAGCACTTCAGCTGAATACAGCTGGATTTTGAGTAATCCTGTAATTAATTCCTATGGGAACTGCTGGACATTAGGATTAAATTATCAATCATTAATAAAACTAAAGGCACATCTTATTTGACAGCTTACTTGATCTTGGTGTTGACTTAGTGGTCGAGAGTGTGGCAGCTTCTCTGGCAGCCTTCTGTCAAGGATGTGTCCATTCTCCAAACGGGGCTCTCTGGGCTTGTCAAACCAATCTGTTTCTTCCCGACGGAGATGATAGGCTTTGAAAACCAAGGACAGGTCAAATGCTCTGGTCCAGTGCTGGGCAAAGGGCAAGAATGTGCATTGTGCATAGCAAACATGCAGAGTGGTTACTAATTGGCCATGCAGCTAAAGCAAAGTTAGAGGTGAGACTTGAGACATTGAACTTGAGCATTATTTAGCTGTGAGACAGCAAAGGGAGAAGATTCTGTTTATGTCAGAACCAGGGATATTAAATACAGAGGGAATTTACTAAGTGCTATAGTCACTTTTTCCTTGTGGCAGCTAAGAAATACACTGCAGATTTCACATAGCTCTAAAATGTTTGTTGAAAAAAAATTAGTCATATTAGTTACTTTGCAGCAGACTAAGAAAAAAAACCCCAAACAAACTAAGAAAATCCAAATCAAAACCCAAAATAACTAACCCTCAAAATGCAACCTCCACTAATCCACAGACTTCTGAACTTCTGAATATTGCTCAAAATATTTTGGAAATAATTCAGAACTACATATAAGAAAATTGTGACATCTTTATGAAATCAATATTGAACCAAAATCAAAGAAGATAGGAAACCAATCTATGTAACTGAAATTCTAAGCAGAAATATTGCAGGTATTTTTTTAATTACATCTCCCAATTCTGCAGTATGACCCTTTGTGTATGGATTGTTGATGTTCTTTCTGAAAAAATTTTACGAGACTAATATTCTGTTTGCAACAGTTTTAAATCTCTATAAAAAAGGTGGTATTAGATATCTTTTGGGAATCACATAACCTCATTTCACTGAAATCAATTTGAAAATGCATATATTTATGCTTATTAACTATTGGGTCAACTGACATAGGTGTCACTCCATTGGGATCAGAATCCGTCCTGTTTTCTTCTGTGTTGCCAATCAGAGTAAATCAATGCATTGTTCAGGTAATGCAATGTAGAATGTAAGGCAAGTTTGAATTTTATGCTTTATTAAGTAAGATATATTTGGAAATCAAAGGAAGACAATATTTGTTTCAGCAAAACCACAAGGAATTGCAAACCTTAAATAAGATCAATTTTTGCTATAGTAACAAGAGTGAATGCACTTGACAAAGAAAAGAATTTCAAAGGAAAAATGGTAGTGTTCATAAGCTTTCCTATTTAGTTGTGAAAGTATCTATTTGGTTTAAGAAATCGTTTCAAAAAATATTAATGGGAAAAAAGGAAGTTGTGTTTTTTCATTAGTATTTTCCTAAAAATTTCCAAAAAGAGGAATAATATATACACATGATTTTATGAAAATAATACTTTGTATGCAGTAAACCCAACATTCTATATTATATTAAGCCTTCATAAATTTCTTAATCTTGATTCAGATACTATGCAGTCTCTTCCTTCAGGATCGTGCACAAACTTAATATAACATGAAATGGTGTATTTAATATTATTTAAATAAGCATATATGAATTACCAGAAGCATTATTAGAAGTTGATGCTTATCTGGCCACTGATTAGTTATTGATTAACTGCTATCAATAAACCATTATGATCTAGCATGCAAATCCTTCATGCTTTACACATTTATGCCAGTTGACCATCACCTGCACAAAGCAGGCTCATTCATAACTCATCCTGACAGAACTTCTTTCTGAAGACTGCCTGAAGAACCTAATGCATATTCCTGACCCCAGATGCTAATGCTGGCTATCACAATCTGTGTCATCACCGGAGCAGATGAAAGAATGATTTTTTTTTTCTCCTGCCTCAGTTGAAATGACTTTTCCTGGATTCCTTCTCTTGAAAATGTAGAATCCCATACTGCAGTTCAGACCAGCCTACCTTTATTTTATTTTTTATCAAACTGCGATGAATGTGTGTATTTTATTGAAAATTAATGTTATAAATGTATGTGTATATAGACACCCACACACACACACTCATGTACATACACACCCCATTGGTTTTGGCTTGCACAGCTGGGATTTGTCACAGCTGGAAACCTTGCAACAGCCAAGATGAACGACTGACAGTCTTAGAGAAGTCATCCTTTTATTCTAAGACTGGCAGAATGCAGCCAGATGGTTCCACCCAAACAGATTAACCAAGTGAGATTGAACTCCAGGCTGTGGTCTAAGAAACTCAATTAGAGAAGTAACAGTGATCACTGTAAATCCCACAGATGAAAAACTACAAGGAGTCGGCTGTGTTGATATCTTGATGTCTTGATATCTCAATTTTAAACTTCTAAACTCTGTTGAAGAACTGCCAAATTAGCATATAAAAGAAAAAAATACTTGAGGTGAGAAAAGGTATATTTTATATCTTCTGAACAGCAATGACTATGTATATCCATAAAACTGAGTACTAGCTTCAGCCTTCTTGAAAATTAGTATCTTCAGCATACTTAATAGTGTGTGGAAACCTGCAGATGTGGGGTTGACAGAGATCTATTTGCTGGATCACAGTTTTCATGGTACTGGGAACCCTGAGAAAATTCCAAGTGTTTCAAGAGCTCAAAATGCTGTTTATTTTCAATGGGCAGCTCTGGACATTGTGCTTTTTCAACACTAAGGCTCCTTTTTTAACCTGTTTGAAGTTAGGAGTCCCAGTGTAAGCACTGTGTACAGTGTAAGTACTTATGTACTGAAGAATGGTTTTAAGATTTGTTACAGTACATACTTAGTGAAAAACATAAGGTTTGGACTCAAAGTCCTATTGACATTCTCTTCTAGTATTTGTTATGGGATGTCACTTATAAAAAATGAACACAAAGTTAAGCATTTCTCTGAGTTTGAACCAAAGAAAAGCAATTCAAATTTGATATTTTAACTTAAATTAATTTTTAAAAGTCTCTTATGATGATAAATCAAGCTGTATCACAAGAAGAGTTTTCCTAAGACAGTGCTTAAGACTGATTTCTTTTAATGAAATCTCATCAAGACCATGCAGCAGTTGCTTAAAATAAAAAGAAGCTGCAAAGCATATTGTATTAAAAAGTTGGATGAAACATGCCAGAATAGCTGTCCACTGTCAGCACATCAGATCATTACAGAGAAGAGTGCAGTCCCAAAAAAAGAAGGCCATAACTTTCAGTAGAAATGTAATTGCTTCTTTTGAACACTTTTTATCCTACATCCAAATTATATGAATTATTTTCAATACAAGCTACTTGCTATTAGACAGCATTTTTGAAAGTAATGTCAGAAAGTGTTTTGGTTTCCCAAGAAATAAGCTATTTGTGAAGACAAAATTTGATAGAAATTAGAAAAAGACTGCTGAAAGGGAAAGCCCTGAGTGACATATCAATCTAATACAGAATATGTGAATTGAGTTAGAATACTCCTGAAAGGGTCTAACTAATCAGAGTCTGATTTAAAACTGTGTTGGAGTGTTACATATATGTCTTGTACAAATATATGAGAAATATAATGCACTGTAGGGTAGATATATAATTGCTTATGACCTGTTCATATAAGGTAGAATAGCACCAAATTGTTTTTTTTTTTTTTGTCCAGTTTGGTTCTCCTTCATTTTCAGGAGGAAAAGTCCTGTATCTTTCACAATGTGACTCTAGAATGACCCGTAAAAGTCACAAGCTGAGAGGAGACAAGATAGCATCTGCTTATTTAGGAAGAATGATATGAGTTGCAACTTGGGGAATTCCTCTCAACTGCTTTCAGATTTAATTATAGGACTCTGTGAGCTAAGAATTGAAGGACAATGAAAACAGTTAAACTTGTGATAAATATCAAAAAAGCTGATGACCCTGAGACTCTCCTGAAACAGAGTTCATGAGGGGGTTATAAACATCTAAGAAATACGAAGAGAAACTTAACAGAACGAAGCCCTTAGTATGAAGTATGAGAAAGGCAAATAGATAAATTTTTCTAATGCTTATGAAAGATTCAGCATGTGTAAAAAACCAATAATGCAATAATGAACGGAGGTTAGTAGAAATGTGAAAAATAAACCATACTACTTCATAATCATGCAAATGTGTCTTTTGAGACAATCATTGCCATTTACAGACAATAGAGCGCATGCAAAGTCTCTTTTATTGTGCAGTAAATACACATAAGAAAAAGTTAAGGGAGTGCATACAATTTTGAACATATTCATTTCATTTGCCTTCAAACTGTCTTTATGATTTTTAAACAATTTAGAATATATTAAGTCTGAACTGACTCAAACAAAACTGATACATAATTTGCAATTATTAAGTACTCAACATAAGCTTTAACATTCTGCTGTACTTATTCAGAAGCAGCATTTTTAATTGCACTATTAAAATACATCAGAAAGGTTCCTTTCATGAACTTAAGTGAGATAAACTCTTGTGCTTATTTGGCAGACGTGTATGGGGTGCATATAAAACCAGCTACGCTGCATAACCGATCAACAGAAGTAAAATACTTTATGCAAGTTTATTGAAGGATGAGATTGTCTTGCACCATTCAAATGACAAATTATCTTACATAATCACAATTCTGAATGCACAGAAGTCCACGTGACAGGATGCTTTCAACAAACCATATGTAGAATGTTATTTTGCTATCACGTTAAGTTGTATATGGTTCTAACATATAATATGTACTTAATGAACGGACTATTCCTATATAAACACAGATCTAAATTGGTGCATCGGGAAATGGAATTATCATTTTTTGAGTTTTATCATGAAATTTCATGCACATAGAATTATTGGGTTTTTTTAGAGATTTGGGAGATTATTTCCAAATCCCAACAAAAACTATTGCAAATAAGTTCAATGATTCACAGTCACTGGAGAGAGCTGCACATAAAGACTGATGGCAGAGTCTGTACTGTACATGGAATGTTCTACACAGTATCACTGAAAAGTAGACATAAACAAGTGAAAAGGAAAATGCACAAGCAAACCAAAAGGAAAGCAAATCAACAACAATACAGTAGCATGCTATAGTAGCTTAACACCATCCAGGAATTGTTAGGGTAAAATAAAAAATATCAAATAAGACAAAACAAATCAACCCCCAAAAATGTAGATACACAGAAGATGCACCAAGGAACAGAAAAAGAACAAGTCTTTGGAGTGTAATAAAAATCAGACACATGCATAGAAATGAGGATTTGCGTTGTGATAGTAAGATACCAGTCTGAGGCCTAATTTACCTTCACTGTCTGACATGGCATGCTGGAAGTCATCCATGATGAAGGCTATATCTCGATCATAGCCTCGAGTCCGTGACTCCTCCCTCATATGCTGCTGGACCTCAGGTAATGAATGGCTCGATCCAAACTGGTCCCTGGTATCTGCAGATATTGGTGGCAAGGGTCCAGCTGCTGCTCTTGCCATTCCCATTGGCTGTCCAACAGGACTTAGTGGGCTCTCCTCCTCTGAGTTCTGAGCTACTATTGGGATCCTTCCCCTGCTTTGGCTAATAGGTAGACTGGTGGGTTTAGTTCTTCCAGAAGGTGCTGCATGGCTAAAGGAAACATCTAAAGGTTCAGCTTCTTGGGCTTTCAGTCTTAAAGAAGAACTGGAAGAATCCCTTTTCAAGGACAAATCAAGCCCATACACTGAGGAGGGCCTAGATGAGGGCCTAGATCTACTACCACTGCTATAAGACTTGTCTGCTTCATCTTGCAGTGCGGATCTCATTGTTGGACCTAGTGCTGTCCCAAGGCCTGCTCCAATGGATGACGTCAGTGGTGGCCCCATGTACTTCTGTTGGTCACTGATGTTTTTTCTAAGGCCATAAGTGATATCATCCTGAAGAAGCCTTGCCCTAGTAGTAATCCCCCCAAGTGTTGAAGTGCTAGAAGTCATATAGCTTGAATAGTCAGGCTCAAGGTCTCTGCTTTCTTGGATAGGTGAAAACTTTGTTAGTTTGGGGTCTATCAAGGCTTTCTTGTGTTTTGACTGCTTCTGGTAAAGGAGAGCTGCTGGGAGCTGCTTAGCAGCCTGTTTCTCAAGAGTAAGCCTACCTATGCTGTATTTCTCAGATTTTGGAAAATGCCTGTAGCTGCCCTCTCCATGGTAATACTGTGACAGGCCAGCCAGATGATCAAGACTTTCCGCACCTCTACGGAACTCTTGCTTTATCTGGTGTTTCAGAAGTTTGAGCTCATAAGGGTCCTCCATTGGGTCTTCATCAGCTTTAACATAGGAGTGTAACCTAGAGGAAGTCTGCAGTGGTGCTAGGAAGTCTGACACTTCTTGTGCTCTCCTGGCCTCGGTTGTGCGAAGCAGTCGATCTGTTTTGGTCAGATCTTTCTCATGGAGGCTAAAACTGGAACCAAGAGCTCCTGTTCCTTTAGTAAGTTCTCCTATATCATCTATCAGCACATAATTTCGGGGTGTATGATGGTGGTCTATATCTGCATAGAATGAATCTGCAGATATGCTCGATATAGGGCTGCTTGCTATGCTGTTTCTCTCATCTAGTCCTATCCTTAAGTCCAAGGTAGAGTATTTACTGCCCAGCTGGGAAACTGCATAACTGTCAGTTGAAACTGGTGGTATCATGAGAGGCTGATTGCGAATTACATCATAGTTTGTTGTTATTTTCGGCTCCAAATATAATGTGGTCTGTCTTGGCTTTGGCTGTATCACCATCATCTGTGATGGGAGTTGATATGATGGCTGTTGAGATGGTGGCGGTTGAGCCTGTGGGGTAAAGGACATAGTAGCTCCTGTTTGGAATGCTGTCTGGGTCTGATAGGGTGAAACCTGCTGGTGATACAAGGGCTGCTGTTGTTGGTAATGTGACTGCTGTGTGAACTGAGTTGGTGCTTGAGTTGGCAGGGCAGGAGATGAATACTGATATTGAGCATATGGGCTTGTAGCAGGGGCAAACTGTGTTTCTGGCTGGGTCTGTGGTGGCATAAACTGGTTAAATTCTGTCTGGGGTGCAGTACGTGGTCTTTCCAAGCCATGCTGAGTTTCTATTCTGGTTGACCTGGTATTATTAACTTCACTGTCTGACATATAATCACGTTCTTCTGCTACTCCTTGGAGATAGGCACGCTCTCTCTTTTCTCTTTCTTTTAGTAGGGCTTCTTTCCTCCTATTAATGCCCATTTCCAAGTATCTCAACTTGGCATCTATTTCTTTCTCCTCCTCATCTAGCTCTGCTTGCTTCTTCCTAAGCTTGGCTGATTCACGTTCGACCAGATCCAATTCCCTGTCTATATCCTGAAGAATTTTGGCTCTGGCCATAGTGGTGGTCCTACAAATCCTTCTCCGTGAAACTGATCCCACAGAAGTATATGGGGACTGAGTTCCTGCTGTTGCTTCCTCTGGAGGTGGATTGGGCAGAGTCCTCTTCACCTTCTTTTGAGTGCTGGATGGAGTCATGCTTGAAGAACCTTTTGACTGCAATAGAAAAAAACAAGACTGAATCACCATTCTGGAGAGAAATTAATCACAAGTTATTTAAATTTTTTCAGGGTATGGCTTTATAAGTTAACCACATACTTTCCTTAAGACAGAGGAAATTTTGTATCTGTGATTAAGCAGCAGAAAATAGCAAGGAAAAGGGTTGTCAGTCTGCTAAAGATGCGCAATCTAATGCAAAAATAAGGATGATACTCACTAGGACTTTGTTTAGCCTAAGATTAAAAAATCTACCTTATATTCTTAAAATTGCATCAATGGTAATTTAAAGGTTTTTTCTTTTATTTTAAATTTCTGCATGCTTATACATAAACATATTCAATGCATATGTGTGTGGGAGGGGAATATATATATATATATACACACACACCTCCCTTTTATATAACATTTAATTTAATAAAAAATCTGTATAATTATAAATGTACTTACATACATATTCGCATCTAAATTTATATATAGATGACTCTGAGCTGGACACTGAATGCATACCCATAAGCTATAACTTGTACTGAAATCCAGATAATAAACCAGAACTTTCTAGTGACAAGACAGGTAGTTCTTACATGATCTTGTAATTTGTGCTTCACATATGATGCTAAACATATATATTTTTCAGGGGATTTTCTTTTCCCTTACAAAACTGTTACAAACTTTCTTCAGTTCACTGAAGACTTCCATAAATTAAATTTGTTCCAGTTAGAAAGCTAGAGTTTAAAACGTAAAAAACTTTAAGGACTATAAAATTATAGTAATTTAATTCTGTCCAGGTGTCCAGATTTCCCCACAGTTAATGGTAGAAGAGTGATTCATCCTGGTGTTGAACTATCTCTGTTAGGCTGATAATTAATTTTTTTGAGGTGCCTTCATCAGCTAGGACAGTAGACAATGCAACTGGTTAGATGCAATTTAATTTGCACCCTAAAGTACTACTGTTTATGAATTTTTTTTTTAGTTTTGAAGTTTAGGTTCCCACTCAATGTACACATATTAAGAAGTGGGGCCTGAATTATTTTAAACTTGTATCCCATCTCCCTAATAGCTTCTTACAAATTTTGTCTTAGCAAAGGAAAAGAGATTGATCTCACACATACACTGAAACAAAAGAAAATCAGCTTGGCCATTACATAATGCAGACATGTTAATATCAACATATGGAAACATTTTAGCCCAGTTTAATAAGGGAAGAATAAACCTAATATTGATCAAATTGACTCTCCTGCCTCTGTAGGCAAGGAAAGCATTTCTGCAAGGATTATCTGCTTTTAATTAAAAATGGTATTTCTTTTTAAATTAATGCTACTTCATTCAGATAAGATATCAATAAGATTAATTTTAAGTAGGAGTTTATGAATAAGTATTTTCTCAGTTTATTTTAATATGGCCTCAACAAACTGCACAAGTTTTTAAGAAGTGTTGACAATCCCCGTTTGCTGCTCTTCTGTTACCTAGCTTTAACAAATTATAATAATCAACACATCGTTTGCCATGGATCTTTAAGGAAACATTCACTTTTCAAGTGCCATTTAAGCTCTTTTTATTCTCTTCATCTAAATTCCATCAACTTTTGATGTTTCAGATTTCAATAAAAGCAATTTAATCTTTTCAGCTTCCCGTGGCCATTTCACAAACCCATGTTGTGCCAACAAATCAAAGGAGCTAATTTTCCCTTGCTCAGTGTGCACTTATAAGCAAAGACAAATTAATCATCTACAGTAGGTCTAGTTGGCTAATGATTTATATTGTAAAATCAGTGTAATACCACTGTTATTTCCCCCTCCTGAACTGAAATAGGAATCACAGATGGTGAAGCAGTCACAGATGGTCACTGGCATTGGGAAGTGCTATTAATAACACAGTCATTAAAAGGTCTACAATACTTTATGGAATTAATATTTTCAGATGATTAGTTAAGTTGCTGATGTATAAATCTCAGTGTCAGATTATCACATTTTAACAAAAACTCCCACATTTTGATTTTAGATTTCTCTGTATACGAAGAAATTTAGACTAATAGACATTATAGGAAGATGCACTACTTGCTTTTGAAAAAGTATTGACAACCTCTGCTTTTTAGCTACTATTCTCACAAAAGGAAGTCATAATTACTTCTACTTGATATTTATATCTGGACAAGAAAAAAAATCAGTACTGTGATAAAGTGTGTCCCTGTTTCTTCTTCCTGGATATTTCCATCATCACTTATGTTAGCATGCTCCCTGGAACTGTCTTAGTAGATTGAAGGGAAGTTCAATTGTAGTTTTTTGACAGACAATTTTAATGTGGCTGTTATTAGTTTTTGCATTTCCTTTGAATTTGTTAAATAGCATGGAAAAAAAGGCAAGCTATGGCTGGTCTTTGACAAATCCTAATCTCTTTATCAAAATGAATTGGGACTAGAGAGGAGTAACTGTGCTGTCTAGTCCTATCTCTGTATTTTTCATCCTTGTCTCACATTTATAATGTTATGCTCATTTTACATTTGAAGTACCCAAAGGAAAGATGGGGCAGAAACCTTCATGAGACCACTCTAGAGACAGATAAACCTATCAAACACAAGCTAGCATTCTTAGACCTTACAATCACTGGTGAAAGGTTAAGTTAGATGTCAGATAGGTGACCTCTCTGAATGAATAAACAATGAAGTTTTCTACTATGTTTTATCATGTCTTCCATCTTAATTCTCATCTAGTTTACTTCTAGCTAACTATTAGCATCCTCATTGATTTTTATAAATAATTTTTGTTCAGCAAATGATCACATGAAATGTTGAGTGTAACTTTCAAAAACTAGGAAGTAAATTATTCTGGTTAGTGTTTTACTATGACACTCACATAAATATTACTAATTTATTGCTGACTCTTGTATAATTTTGCACTAGTCTAGGATATCCCTTCAAGATGGACTTAATGGTAATCAGATCTGCTTCTGAGGCAAAGCTGACCTTGCTAAAATAAGGCCAAAGCTCATGCTTGAAATAAAGCTACAGAGATGTTCTTCCTAATACTACAAACTAAAGAACTGAGGAACAAACTATCTTCCCCTTTCACCATCACTCCTTAAGCCTAACAAAGTTTTGAAATAAATATAGGAGAAAGTTTTCTCAGTTTGCAGTTCAGTGGCAAAATAACATCACAGTAAGGAAGTCAAGACATTGAGCTGAAGGTTGCATGCAAACAGATTTAGCAAAACTTTGCTTTTCTGCCTTGCAAATACACATTAATCTTGACATGAGTTATTGTCTGAGTTTGAATTTATAGAGCTCATCTGGACAAAGGCTTGTGAACTCTGTTAAATTGTGTGGTGACTTTGGAATAACTCCTTTGCAGTGATCATCCTGTTCCTTGCAAATCTTTCTAAAAATACCTTTTTCTACCTATTTTTGTCTCATTTAATTTGATGTCATTGTTGACAAAGCCAGCAAGATTCTGACCCACTAAAAGAATCAGTCAAGTACTAGGAAATACTAATATGTTCTGCTGCTTTTTATCTGTTTCAAAGAGATGGTTTACTTTGGGGGACTGAATGGCTCAGGACACCTGTGATGAATTTCTACCTCTAAACACTGTCTTTGGTTCTAGCTATGCCATCTTCCTTGGCCTCTTCTCAAATGAGTTTTTGAACATGATATGCTGCTCTCCATTCAGGTAGCCATGTTTGGGTATTAGCCTCATTTGCTCAGAAACTCAGCTTTCACACTTGAGCATACAACTCTTGCATACTTCTTGCATGCTTTGAATTTTACTAGTAAAAATGTAATCCCTATTATTCATTCCTCTTTTGAAATTTTCTGTGATCACAACATAAAAACTTCAACTTCTTCTTTGGTCCTCTTTAGAGCTGACAAAACAGACCTGCACTTATGTATATTTTTTTATAAGTAGGGAAAAATCCTGAAAATAATGTATACAATATATGCATTTGTAGAAGCCAATTAAAATTGTGATGACAGCATCTTATTAGTTTGCCATCACCAGACTCTCTATGCAATAGACATGTTACTACTACAGCCTGTGGTGCTGTGGAAAGCAAAGGTAAAGTGTATTATAGATGAGGCTACTCCTCTGCCACAATTCCCAGAAGACTCAACAGCATTGTGAAAATCCTGTTGTATACTGCAGAAGAACAAAAACTCACCTTCTGCAGGGCTAAGTTCCCTGAAACATTTGATGCTGATTTGCAACAGACTTGAAATGTCAGCAGAAAGTTGTCTATATTCTGATTTTTCTGCTGCCAGAAAAACAATGCAAATAATATTTTTTGTCTTCAAAAAAGGACTATGCAGTAAATAAACTTACTCAGAAAACTCATGACTAGCATCAGGTTGAGAGATGAATGCTGATGTGTTAAATGAAATTACTGGGAATAAACTGTTTTCACTGGATAAGAAGTCAGGTAGTGAAGGGATAGAAATTACACTCCCATTCAGAAAAAAAATCACCTAAGGTTGGGACCAAAGCAGATGTTAAGGTGAAGCCTGTGCTGAAGCTCACTTTCAAGCTCTTACATCTTGGATTTTTCATGTAACAAAAACCTTCCCAAATGCAACCCCTCCAAAGCACCAAAACGCACAGTTAAAATTGCAATTGTAAGAGAGCTGCTCTGCTTATAAAGGGCTGGAATGTGTTACTCAGTATTACAGCATGTGCTCTTCATTGTTAAAAATATATTGGAAGAGTCAGAAATTTTGGCAATTCATTATTTTAAACATTTAATTTACTACAAAGACTCCACGAAAATCTGTTATCATTCATTAAGGACTTCTCAGTAATTTAACGGTATTTTTTAAATTGCTTGCAAATGAGACCCATGTCCTAAAGATACTAACATAATACACTGGTACTAGATTACTTAATTTTAACTATGGAATCCTTAACTACATCTTCTTATAAGTCCAGAGGTCCTGAACAATGTTTTGTAACTTGTCCTGTGCAAAGAAATTTTCTCATGTAAATTTTTATGGACACTTCTGGACTTAATATCTATTATGTGAAAAGTGTTGATGAGAAAGGATCACCTTTGTTAATAAACATTGGAGCAATGTTTGAGAAGCTTCTCTCCACTGGCTAGGTCTGACATAAGGGCACTTCTATGGCATGAAGAACCACAGGAGGTGGGAACCCCCCACAGAAGCCATCAGGTTAAGGGAAGCAGATGAGTTGTGTATGCTAAGGAAAATATATAGGTACATGTATTTAATAAAAGCTGGTCTCACCAGAAGTGCTGAGAATGGAGTAAGACATGCTCTGAACAAATTCTAACCAATAGAAAAACCTTATCATACAACCATACTGCCTTGGCTTGTGTGCCATCACTGGCAAGGATGGTGGAACATTAATTTGATGAGCTGAATTTGGCCTTCCACTGGGGAGTGAAATACCCTGCTTCATGAGTGATATACTAGAGCTTTCCTTCAATGTATTGCTTGTCTTTTTCTTTTCTGCAAGTATGTTGCTCTGGGGACTGAGCAGTCAGGCAGAAAACTAGTTTCTAAATCACTACACAGCAGCACTGAGATGTCAGTCTGATTTTTTTTTCACTCCTTTGGAGGCCTTTAATGATAAATTTCTTTTCTGTTAATGCCAATATACAATTTTTAGAAATAGTCTATTCCAAAACAAGGAGAATTTTTTAGGTTTTTTGCTTTCCTTCATGTCAGTCAGAGTCATTCATTCCTCAGATAAACATTTTTGTACTTTCCATCCCCTTAACTCCTTTCATTTTCCCTGTGAAATTGTTTGAAATTGCCATTTTCACTTCAAATGCAAGAGGGACAGTGCACTTCCTAACAGCTGACGTGACGTGAGATATCAACCTCTTTCCTCAGTTAAACACAAAAAAGCCCATATGCTTCTTTTGATCTTGAGGGGTGAAGGGAGAAATTCAAAGGAAATTTGATATGCAAACTAGACAGATGTGGTCCTTACACTGTGATTTTCAAAGGGATGTAAATCTACATTTCATCTACTTTATGAGAGCAGACGTAATAGTTGTTCCCAGTTGTTTGCACAGAAGACAGTTTTACACAAAATAACTGATTTGTGATTCATTTGGAACAGGACTGACAAATTTGCCTATGAAGGGTAATGGGGCAATCCCCTTCTCAATTTCTAAAAAATTGAAATAACTGTTTAAATCAGCAGTAATACATCATTCAAAAATAAGTTTGTAAGAAAAAATGAAATCCAGTGTTTTGAAATTTTGATTTAAATAGTGTAATTGGAACAACGTTCTGTGTATGTGCATTCAAAGGATTTTAGACAACATACACATTATTCACAAGCTTACATTTTAATTCCCTTATCTTACATCAACAGAAAACATCTATACTGTTTGCTTTTTCTGCTCCCTGAAGACAGTCCTTTTTCCCAATGACCTAAGTACAATTCTCCAAATCACAATTTTTTTGATTTTTTTTTTCTTTCATAGCTTAAGCCTTATGCAAAAGGGAAACATTTCTGGCTAACTCACAGTAACATTACCTTCAAAACTCATTATCTTCTTTTTTATTCCTAATTTCTTTTCCCCCTCTGCTCTCCTTTTGCTATTTATCTTCACAACCATATTACTTGTCTTTGCAAGGTCTGCTGGGATAGCAGTTTATGTGAGAGATTCACCATTCAGTTATATTAAATGTATACAGAATTACAGGTATCTCAGTTACTTTGCAATGGGGAAAAAATCTCTGGCAGACTGATTCAGACAATGGGCATCTATCAAGCCAATAGAAAGAGTCAAATTGTCAGAGTTGAGTACTGCTTCTGCATTGAAATCTCTTTACCAAATGGGCTCAATATTCTCCCCACTATTCAATCTCTAAAAAGGAAGAGAAGGAAAAATAAACAGGAAGGGAAAGGGGGAAAGGAGAGGAGAAGGGGGAAAGCCTGTCCTCAAACCAGAGGTACATGGTCAGAATTTCTTTTCTGAATGACAGATAGAGATTTCATACTTTGCTATAAAAGGCTTGAAAACATTGCAGGAAATATACAGCTGCTATGTAGGCAATACCTACTGATGCTTCCTAAATGCTTGTCTTTATATGCTTTGTACTAAAATATGTTAAATATTCTGAAGTATTTTATTTATATATCAGTATAATAAAAACTATTCAGGGATTTCACAGAAAGAAAATACTGTTCTACCCTTATTGCAATACTGTGTTTTCAGTATCAATTCCAGCACATACTCTGAGAGCTAAAGAACTACAACCCTAGTCCAGGGCCAAAGCCTGATAAAGAATCTAAAACAAACCCCTTTGTCTGTGAATTAAAATCTTTCCTCATTTGCTAATTACTTTTAAGAACATATCCAATTTTTGTTTAAAATAAAAAAGGAGCAAAATGAATGGATTTTTCTACACATCATGACTGAGGAAAGTTTCTGAGGAGAAGAATTGTTAAGCATATTTTACCTTGACAATCTAAAAGATTATGATAAAAATGATAAAAAAGAGGACAAAGTATGTATATTTATTGGAGTGTATGTATTGAATAACAATAACTTGAACGAGAGAAAGATTCACTATATGGAGAAATAAAAATAGCAAAACTAGAATTCCTCTGAGGTAGGTGCTTAACAAGATTAAGACAAAGCCTGTAGATTCATGGTGACTATGTACTATACTGTAACACTGTAAACTCCACTACAACATAATTGGTATTTCTTAATCAGTCATCACTTCTTTTTTCTCCCCTCTGTTGTTCCACTGAAAGTTTAAAACCATTTTACCTAAATACAAGACTGAAAATACACAGAACTTCTCTGCCTTATCTGTTAACAAAAGTTATCACAGGATATCAAAAAATATCAAAAGTTCTATGATTGGATGGACAATTTGATACCTGTGATACAATAAGATACAGATATTGTTTGCACATGATGAGCCCTGTCTCCAACACAATCCATTTTTGGATTTAACTTACTAATAATAAAGAATTATGCCCTAGTAATGTGTTTCAATACAGAGGCAATGTGACTCTGACACTGGTAATTGAAACAAGCTATATTAAAGGATATCATACCAAAATATTAACTGTTAGCTTTTGGACTTGTTGATTGCAAAGCTACTTGTGATAGTAGAGAAAGGGATCAGTCAATATTTTTCTTTCAAATAATAAATTCATAGGAATAAATCTTTCTGCACGTAATGAAATAGCCTTAGCATGGGCTCATTCACTGTCAGTAATCAATAATACACCACTGCTCATCATGTAACACACAAATCATTATGTGTCCTACCCCTTGGTCAGAATAATACATTTTACTTGAAATTCAGGTCTTGTGTATGGAAAATTTTACTAGACTATAAAGAATATTTTCCCAGTAAATGAGAACATACTTTAATTTTTTTTTTCCTTTGCATTCTGAGAATCCTGGCCAGAAAATACTCATGAGAAAAATTCAGAACAGTTTATACTTATCAGTATGATATGCATATGCTGAATTAGCACCATCTGTTTTCAACAGATATCAGGTTATTTTGCAAACTTTTGGCTATAATAAAAAAGAAAAAAAACCAACTAAAAAAAATACAAAAAACACACCAAAAACTTAAAAAATCCTGCAACAATCAACACCAAACCCCTCTTTATCTTTGAAAGGAAGTAACTATCAATCTTGTGCTACAGGGGAAAAAAATCCAAACAAAAATGGTGTGAGAAATCTTGGCTTTTTCTGCCTCTCCTTCACTTACAACTTCCTCCGAAGGATGGTAGCTGACGAGACACCACATGCTGTGCCACAGCCCTTGTTTGTTCACAAGAGTGAGGATTCATCTGCCCAAGCACAGGCATCATGTGCAGAGCTAATCTGAGCTAGTCCTCCAGACTACTGAACTGAAAGAAAGTGCAGTTTTTCTTCAGCTCACTCCAGAATCACACCCGTTTCTCTTGCCAACTGTGGAAACAGCCACATGTAACACAGATGTCACCTGTAAATGTCTTAAGACAGGAGTTCATTCCCAGTCACCACAACTAGAGCAGTTTCAATTCCTGCTTTTGGTTCCTCATGCTTGAAGCAGTTTTAATCCTTTTGTTTTTTGCAGGAATCTCACCACCTCTTCAATTCTTCAGAAATGACACTTCTCGTCAGGAATCAAAGGTTCTGGGTTTGGCTCAGTTTGATCGTTCAGGCAATATTTACTTTATTCTGTACTCATGGTGCTTTACTTCCCTGGTCTAAGATTAAAGGTGGCAGAGTGAGCAGAGCCCTGATAACCACTTTCTCTACAATGTAGTTCATGCTGGGGAACAATGGCCATGTAGCTGCTGCTGTAAGGCACAGATGAGACAAACTCACCACGTTCCCACCTGCCTAATTCAGGCCTTTCTATAGCTACCACAGCTAAGCCTTCTCTTTTTTCCTTTCTTCTCAGCCCTGGCTTCATCCATACTGCTCTGCACCTGCAGAATGGTTTGCATCAAATTTCTCCCCTTCTTTATAAAAGTGCCTTTAAATCACCAATACAACACATTCTGTTGTAGGAAAGCATATTTCTTACTCAGCTCTGGTACTATATACCATGGTCCCAATATTACACACTGTCAGAATAGAATAGAAAAAAGTAAGTTTAGGAAACTCTCCTTGATTGCTGATACTTATCTTTCAGGCTTCACTCCATTCCAAGAACTCACCAGCTTTCACTGGTTTTGCAGTAGACTCTGCACAAGCCTCTCTGCTTCAGCTGGACAAGTTGATTTCTCCTTAAGTTCAGATTTTGAGTATATTTCTCTCTGCCTTCTCTGCAGTTTCTCAGTGTCTCCCTTAAACTTCCTTCTGCCTGAAACTTTTCTTTCCTCTCTCTCTCCATCCCTCATTTCCTGAAGCATAAGACTTCCCCTAAAATACGCTCAGTTGATCCCAGGGCAGGCGCAATCCTCACACCTTTTAAAGAAATGTAGCTGAACCTGACAACAAACACACACAGCAGATCATCTGCCACAGACGGCTGAACTGATGAGGTGTGAAAACTACTCACAGTATGTCCGGATTTTCCATTGCACTTTTCCTACAGCAAGAACATGTACTAGCCAGACCACACAAAACTCCATAGTCCTATTCTTATATAAAAATGGCATTTCCAGTTTGATACGAATCCATTTCCAAGCAACACAAATTAAACAAAACCAAATTAATCTCTTCTCCCAGCCCACCTCTGATCTTCAAAAAGCCAGCTTTTTAAAGAAAGCATTAACACTTGAATAAACACATACAGAAATCTGCTGTCCTGATACAAAACAGAGCATCTTCTCATGGAAGAAAACCAGCTTCACTGTGTTATCTGTTTAAACAGACACCAAAGTGAAACATATTGCCTGTCTTTTTTCTTTTTTCCAAACAAAAGTATTTTAAAAGATACGAAACCTTTTTTCAGAGTTTACTTTTTGTTTGTTTGTTTTTTGTTTGCTTATTTTTACATGTTTTCTATGCTCTGTGGATACTGCACCAGATTTAATCCATGGAGCTGGGAGAGAAGTGGCAAATGCTTCATCAATTGTATTTAAAATCAGATGGGACATCAACTCCATCTCTCTACTAAAGAAATCCAGACAAGACACTCAGCTTGGTCTTGGTTAGCTCAACTGAATGAAACTGAAAGTCCTGATTTTTAGAACATCCTCTGTCTCCTCTTTAAAGGCATACATGGAAATAATATCTATATTTGATTATTTTACTAATTATGAAATATAATTTATATTACTAGCACTAAAATCTACATTAATTTTCAGAGGAGGGAGTATTCCACTCCTGGATAAATTGCATCAGATGACAACCTTGTATGCAATTTGATATTTAATCCAACTGTGTAGGGATAATGAAGAAAAAAGCAGTAACCTTTAATGAATTTTCTTCCTACTATTTTAATAGCAATTATACTATTTTAGAATCATGACCTTCCTCTTCCTATTTCTGCTTATTGTGACAAGCAGGACAGGAAGATAGAAAGTTGGCAAAGACTACTTTTAAACACTAATGAAGCTAAAAATAAAGATAAGGCAGCAAAAAAATCAGAAGATAATGTAAAAGATGTGCCATTTGTGGTTTCTAGACCTACATATGCAACAAAAAAAAAAAAAAAAAAAAAAAGAAGAGAAAGGAGAAACAGAATTTACTGCAACAGCAATATTTCAAGACACGAAATAAAAATGAAAATTCTTATGATTGGCCTGGAATCTAGGATATATATTCACTGCATATACAAAAGAAAAAAGGCTCTTTTTTTCCTCCCCTAATTTTCAGATCTCCTTTTATTCTTCTTCCAAACCATTCTGTGCACTGCTGCCATAGGTCGAAAAAAAACCCAGATAAAAAGTAGCTCTGCTTGATTATATGCATATGGACTATACCAATCACCCTAAACATGCAATATAATGTTTCTTATTATAGAGACACAGGAAATAATCAATCTATAACCAATTATAGAAACACAGAAAATAAAAAAAGTTCACAGGATAATCACAGATTTGGGTTGGTTCCCTTCCTTGTTGTTTTTTACGTGTTTTATTCACTGTTTTAAAATTTCTAGAAAACTCAGAATTTACAAAGAAAAGCAAATTAATGAAACCATGAAATGTATATAATCATCCAAATGCATATTCTAGACCAGTGGAAGAGCAAGATCTAAAAAATTAGTCCAAACCATCCAAAAACTAATGGCTACTGAATATATTGGTGACATCTTATCTTCACAAAGTATCAGGCTTTGCAGTCAGGTCATTCAGTACTTTTTGGGTCCAGAGATGTTAACAGAAAGTCAAATGATCAGAAGTTTCAAATAGTCTGATGCTCACTGAGACCCAGAGCAGCCCAAGGCACAGTGATGATACATCCCCTTACAGATAAGAAAGGACAGTACTTATGGGTTGAAAGCAGAACTGTTGGGTGTGAGTGTGATTTGTCAAAGATGCCCTCCCAAAGACTGAAAAAGGCAGAAGTGACTAATGGTTTTCAGCTGGTGAGGATGCCAGAATAAAATGTTTCTAGAGACACAGACCCAGCACAATAAAAGTTTAAGAAAACAGTATTACATAAAACAACAAGTGAGGGCTGTAGAGTATCAGGATAAACATGACAAGAACACTTATTAGTTAATATTTAGTTGGAAAACAAGAAAAAAGCATGAAAATGGTTCTTCTAAACATTCATTGCACAATGCTACCACTGAGAACTTTAGCTAGGATGGAAAGACAAGAAGCACAAACTTTAAACAGTTTAATTCTGAAAGTCACCATTCAGTAACAGGCCATAATGGTATGTTTAGTAGCACTATAAAGATGAGGAATGCCTACTTGAAACACTAAATAACGGGAATTTAGATAGTGTCTGATGTAGAAAGATAGTTTTGGTCATTAGTTCACCTATATAAAATCAATTACTGCAGAGATTTTGTTTCAGTTTGTCTCATTTTGGGTCAAATCTGATTTTCTGGCATCCTGAGATTATTAGCAGTTTAGGAGCACCAAGATCTAAATGATAAAATAATTTTAAAAAATTCTATTTAATATTTTGCAAATTTTGAATAATGTTGGTATTAATTTGGTATTATTTTAAATATAAATATTGTGTATTATTTAAGCAAAGCAACATCTCTTATCTGAAATATTTTAATCCTGCAAAAAAGTTAATATTTAAAGAGTTTCAGCTTTATTAGCCATGCATTTATTTGCCTCTGAGCTAAGACTGACAAAAAGATATTGTTTAGCATCAATCATGCACTTGGAAAGACTAGGATAGTGAACATAAGTCATCTTCCATGATGAACATTGCTGTTATATAGTTTCTAAATCAAGTCAAGTATCCATATGGTTTTACTTCATTTTCAGATGATGGTATTTATGTTAATAGATCTTTGATAAAACTATAAACAAAAGAGTCTTTCTATCAACATTACAGAACTCATAAAACTTACAGCACCAACTGTTTGTATTTCATCAGGAAATATGAAACAATTTAATTTTTAGATTCCTCTTCTGAAAGCACAGCAATCATTCTAGCACCTTGCTGTATTTATAGCAGCCAGGAACCAGGCTGCTGAATAGTGATGAAGAATATCTCAAATAGTGAGACACTGATGGCATTTACCTCAGAATGCACCATTGGAGCTCTGTGTGTGAGTGTGCAACTCCTTACTGTGTTCTTTGAACATCATTTAACACCTAAACACCAAGTACTGAATTCAGGATGAAATTTTTTTCTTTATCTGCTCCGCTCTCTTTCTGGAAAACATTAAATCACTTTGTATCAGTTAACCTCATTTTTTTCTGAAAATACATGACTTAGTCAATCTCATGGAGGAAATGCTGAATTAGATGGATTCTGATCTGAAAGTGTGTTGCAGATGCTATTGTCATGAAACTGATTTCCAGCTGTTGAGCTGCACGTGAAAAAAATCAAAACACTTGAAGACCTTCAACTTGTTCTTAAGTCTATTCTTCCTTCTGCATAACCAGCTCAGGAGAAATTATAAAGCACAAATTTCAATTTGCTCATTCTCAGTTGGCCACTAAATTTCCAAACTGTGTTTAAACATTAGTTATTCTGAACTGCAGGAAAAGTACTTCTAACATATTTTTCAAAAAATGCTTTGAAGTTTAATACTAAATTATTGGTAATACTATAGTTTCAGCAGAAACCACACAACTAATGACAAAGACTTTCAGAAATAAGATCAAAAAAGCATTTACATGTTTCTCCCTATTACATAATTACAAAATGTTTAGAACAATGAAGTTAAAACATACTTTATTTCAAATTTCTACTTTTTGTGAGCAAATTTCTACTTTTCTTAACTCATTACTAATTCCAATGTCTGTGTACTATAACATATCAACATGGTTCAGATACACATCAGAAATCACTAAAGACTGATAAAAACAGAATTAAAAATTTGATGCAAAAATGAGACTTCCAGAGTCTCAGCTAATCTATTGTTATCTCCAGTTCAATGCACATATTCAGAACTTTTCTATATATTGAACTCCTTCAGGGCTTTGAAGCAAATGGAGCTGATTATCATCTGTCACTTTCCCCATTCCACTTTATTGACTGTATTGTCCATACTCCCAGAACAAGTCACACAGCGTAAAATCCTTCTCCATTAATAAAATAATTATTTGGTTGTGTGTGGGTTTTTTGTTTGTTTGTTTGTTTTGTGGTTTGTTTTTTTTTGTTTTGTTTGTTTTGTTTTGTTTTGTTTTGAATATTTCCACAGGGATTGGGTAATAGAGGAAAAAACAACCCATGGTTGTCTGGTTTTGGTTTTGCTGGGGTGATGATTTGATTGTTTTTTGTTCTTTCTTCTAAATTAGATGGAAAAAATATGTTTCAAGAGAATCACTGTCTATTTTTTCAGTTTGAGAGGAACTAGATCCTTATTTTTCTTTCTCTCCATAGGCAGCTGAAAAACTATCACTATTTTTTCTCTACCGTACAAAATTCCTTTCTTTTGTCCAGTGCCAACTTTGAACTTTTTCAGTATAAAATTCAGATTTAAAGGTTATTTTCTACTAGAAAATTTCAAGCAGTAATTTTTCAATCATTTGAATAGCCTTCCTTCCTGCTCCCCACATTCTGTCAATTTAGGGTTCAATTTTTATAATAATCAGAACTGAGAAACTTTGTTTTAAAGAAAGTGCAAAAAGGCTCCTCATATTTGAAATAGTGGAATAACTAATTCAAAGAAAAAAAAATTAAATTAATTTCCTCAAGGCATGATCCACAGCTGACTGAATTAACAGAGTATATCATTAACTCCAGAGAATTTTATATGAGGTATCAGATTACTGATTCTACAACTCAAGCACATGCCTCTGTGGTTTAAAAAGAAATACTCAGATCTGAACATCAGAGTAGATTCATCATAATAGATCACAAAGGGTTCATCAGCAATGTTGTAAACATTTTGCTTTTAAATCTTCTGAAATAGAGCAAAATATTACAACATTAAGGCAGTAAAAGTCATGTTCTAAGAAATTCCAAAATAAAAATGCATTAATGAGTGCCAACTAGAATTTGGGATCCTGATGTAACTTACAAGTGTTTTGGCAGTGCTCCATCACTTATCCTTCTATTGTAGCTTCTTATTATATTTGTATAAAACATGGAAATATTTGTATGTCATATTTTCTAAAGAAATATTTCTGAGAGATGTTTTACAGAATACTATCACTGGATTTTGTGGAAATTTTTTTTCAAGTCTGCTTACCCATAACATGGGAAGGAAAGAGACATTTTCTAATCTTTGAGTTAAAAATCTAGAATACATTTATAAAATACTTTCTTTCCATAATGATGACAGACATTGAGATATTAGTATCACATAATGTATATATCACCTATGAACTACATGCACCTGGGAAAAACCTAGCTTTTTATGAAACAATGATTTCCTAAAACTTAAATGTATTAAAAAAATCTAGAAAAAAAAATTGAGGAAGTTCTAGCAGGAAAAAAACAACATAAAACCCCAAACCCAGCAATTTTCTAAATTACTCTAACCTAATTACAGGGTTTGAGAGCTTAATGGGGGACATAGACTAGTGTTTCCTGAACTGTACTGTGTATTTCTTTATAAAGCTGCAGAGGAAGTGCTTTAGGAAATGTAATTTGCTTCTGAAGTGAAGCAGCACAGCAGTTCGAGTGTGTCTGCACTCGAGCTAATGAGAACAATACTAATGGGAAGAGAAGGACTCAGATGGGAGAGTTTTCCAACTCTTCCCACCCTGTTTTATAACCACCACAAAAGCATTATAAATGTCATTTAGAGATCCCAGTGTAGGCCCACTAAGCTGGTCAGGGCTTGAGGGAGAGTGTCTCTTCAAAGAAGAGAGCCTAAGGGAACTGAGCCTGGAAAAAATACCTAATTGCTGTCTTCAACTCTAAAATGAAGTAGTACTGAAAAGACAGACAGAGTCTGTCTAAGGGATGCACAATGAAGGACAAAAGGCACAGGTTGCACAAGGGAAGTGAAGCACTCCTTGACATGAGAACAGTGAATTCTCAGAACAAGATGCACAGAGAAACAGTAAAATCTCCATCTTTAGAGAATTTCAAAATTCAACTTGACAAGTCCTCTAGATATCTGATCAAACTTAGGAATTAGACTAGTTTTGAGGTCAAGGTAGGACTGTATGACCTCCACAGCACCTTCCAACCTGATTTTTTTGTGATCTGTGATGACCAAGGAGTTTAGATAGGCTACGTTTTCAAAATATTATACAGGTACCAACATCTTGATCGATACACTGCTATGCTGCTGTGTAAGGAGTGAAAGATTAGGGACTTCAGTATTTATTTTAATTAAATTAAAGCTTTGGTGTTCCACAATGGCAGAGTCTCTGAGATAAAGATACCCTCCAGAAAAGCCATTTGCTTTTTGACAGATATGTATGTGTGTATGTGTGTGTCTCTGTGTGTGTGTGTGTGTGTGTGTGTGTGTGTGTGTCCGTGTGTGTGTGTGTACACATATGGTAAAAATGCTACTTCTCTAACATTGTCAAAATTTCTTGTTTTCTTTTGTGAGTCTTTGGGCCAAATGATGAAGAAACAGGAAGAAAAGAGAAAATATGTTTTCCTTTGCCTAGGTTTTCATTCCTCAGAGAAGCAATGCTCAAACAGGTTGTAAGAACATAAGGACTCAGAGCAGCCTACACTACCACTGTCACAAGAATCTCTTTTTATGGCCTAAAGAAATATCTGAAGGCATTGCAATAAAATTCTCTATACTACAGTGTGCCTAATCAAATGGGCAAAGGGCAAACTCACTGATTCCATTCTATTCTTCCTAGAAGACCATAATATTTCTGCTGTTGGTTATAACTTAGGAATCATAAAAGGAGCATCAATATGATGTGATTAACCCAGACAGTAAAATTTCTAAAAAAAAAGACAGTAATTACTTCTAATGTCAACTCAGATAAGGAGCATAATTTTATTTCATTGCTGCCCTTTTACATCATATATATATACAGCAAAAGCACAGCTATGAAGGAGGGTACAGAAAATGTGTTCCAGAAACTAATGAAGTAAATATTACTTCCAAACTACCTTATGGCTTCCTGAGTCTTAAGTCACTGTGTTTTAATAATGCTATACAGCAGTTGAAAATAAACACTCAGTCTTGAAATAATCTTCCCTACATTAAACTTAAATTTTAGGTGGGCACCTCTCATTCTGATTCACTCCATCCATCACCCTTCCTATCTTTTCACCTCTGGCAACTGCTGACTGTCTAAATCAAGTAGTTATCCAGATTTAGAGAAATCAAACTTGTTAAACTTCTCATCCCACACACACACACTCTGAAGAAACCCTCAGCATACAATCCTCCTTCAGACCTTCCTCCATACTAGTTATTAAATTTCAAACCCTGCCTTCACTCCTGGTTAATGGCTGGCCCATTTAGCCTGCTTGGCTGTAATGCCCCAGGGAAAAGGCTTGCCAGGCAGGGTAAGAGCACCAGCACACCCGATGCTTGAGCTGGATTTGGCATCAGCAAACAGCTTGCAAAGTGAGTAAGGTGAGATAATCAAAGCTGTATTTTGATAGGAACCACTTAGGTTGAATGAGAGTGTCAGAGAAGGACCAGCTGGGAAACAGAAGCAGGATTTAGGAAAGAGATTAGAAGGAAGATATGGACAGATGGAGAATGTGAACAGAAATTGAACTAAGACCCGAATTCATGATGTACAAAATGCAAGTTCTGAAGGAGAGCCAAAAGGCAGGCATCCTCTGCAGTCTCACACCAAGGGAGAAATTTCAGGCTCTGCATCAAAATTTCACAGAGATGTCTAAGCCATATCTTGTGATAGACTTACCCCTGCATTTGGAGTTTCTAAAGAGTTGACTTAAGCAGCACAGCAGTAAATCAAACTGGCTAGTGTTAATTCCTCTCTCATATCTTCCTTCTAAATGCAGAGACTGCAGGCACTTACTCTGCCATTACAGATTCCACTCCCTGAGCTGAACATTGCAGCAGGTAAATCACTGTTTTTGTACCAGAGTTCAGCTCCTTCTTGGTAAAAAAATTGAAAATTATTTGGAGAAATTGAACTGAGAAGATAAGCACAAATGAAAATCTTACTTTCTCCATGTGAGCTTTGAGAATTGTCGACAGGATAGCTTCTGAAAGTCTGAATTGGTGTCAGCAGAGCCAACCTTGTCCTGTAAATAAGAAGTTTGTCTGCACTATGATGCCCATCTGTCAGCAGCCATTCATATTAAAAGTATGCTGGAGAGACCAGAAAATATTGGAAAGACTTTTTATAGTGATGTTTCAATGAATTAAATGAAAGTTGTTTTAAATTAATAATTTTTTATTCTTTTTCTTTAATTCAGTTTTAGCACCTAGAAAACAATTTATTAACCTAACTTTAACAGAATCATAATTTTTGCTGTGCAATACTGATAAAAGGAAACTAGTACATAATTAAGAAATCCACTGTTTTGAGAGAAACAACAGGAAATAATAACACAGAAGACTCAGAAGACAAGCTTTTTGAGAGGCCACGGGACCAAAAGCAGTCTCAGTCATCTAGAATCTTACTGTAGTCATTTGAGAAATGAGTGGGATTAATCATATTCTAAAGTAAAACCATAAATAAGTGGATTAACTACTGTTCCCTTGGAATACTTCTGCCTGCAGGTTATAACAGGAATACACAGTGACCAGATTAGGCGGGATTTTTCAGCAGCAATATTTAATGTTAAACATGTTGTTTCCAGTCCTTCATTCCTTAGCTAGGTAGACTATGTTGTGTCAGCCAAGGAAGACAAGAGGCTTCCAAGCTTCAGAAGAGAAATGGAAAGACAAAAGTAAACTAGGAAGTAAATGCCACTTCAGCTAAGGGATGGGTCGAAGGAACAAGACAGGGGACATTTGGGTTATTTGATTATGCCTGTCAAAACTTCCTATCTTTTAAATGAAGACAGCATCACTGCAGTCACTTATATTATAGAAAGGGTCATATATATCTAAGTGGTTTGTTTACTCAGCAGTCTGTGGCAAATGCTGTATTGATACAAATTAACAGCAAAGATGTGCATGATACTGTGTAAGAAGAGCCATGAATATTAAAGAAATTTGTATTTAATTTTAGGATTTAATTTTTAAACATAATTCTATTACTCATAGTGCTCAAGATATTCTTGGCTTGGAAAGGAAATCAGTCATGTAGGCCATCTATCCCTTTATGTTATTCCAAATATTCAGATGGAATACAGTTCACTAAAATATATCAATTCTAAGGTATCTGTGCTATTGCAGTTATAAAGTTCATATCTATTAAATATCCCAGACCACAGATTGAGATAATCCATTCTGTGCCTCTACTGGATGTACAGAATGTTTAATATTTGTGAAAGACTTATCTTGTCCAGCTTTGGTCTTCTTCCTAGATCAACACAGCCAGATCCTTCAGACTTCTAACCAACATTGTCTAAATCTTTTATCCTTTCCCTTATGCTCAACTTTGAAACATCTCATCCTCTCTAACTCTTCAGTGGTGCTGAGCTAAACAGCATTTAGTATTAAAGCTGAAGTCTCAGCAGCCACTGAGAAGGGTAGAACAACTGCAACAAGTATCCTACATATGCACCACTTGTCAGTATTTACCAAGAACACCACTATATCATGCAAGCACTTAATATTTTTAAGTCATATTAAGTCTGAACATCTGGTACTAGACTGGACCATTTTCACTACTGCTACTGCCCAATCATCAATATTCCTGGTTTGGTTTGTTTTGTTTTTTTTTTCTCTTTTGTACCTGTAGTGTCTGTATCATTATTGAAATTTTGGAACATTAATCTGAATTGTAATTTTGCTTTCTGAAGTAATTGTGTTTCCTATATCAATCTAAAAATGCTATATGAGTCTTCATATTTTAAATTGCAACTGAATTATTAAAAAGTAAATCCTAGGACAAGCCCCTGTTTGATAAATTTAAAACTGCTTTCCTGTTTGACAGTGACTATATTGACCTAAGATATTCACTTCCAGCTGGCAGATGGAAAGAAAACTTCAATTTAAAAGTCACATTGAAAAAAATTAGCTTAGTAATAATGTTGGAGTAAGAATGTAAAGAAGTGCAGCAGAAGGGACTATTTTTCTTAATATTTAGTAATAAAATTTGATCTTCCAGCAATAATATGCAAAACCATATGTCTATCTTAACAAATTATTTTTAATATGAAATCACTGTCTCAGAAAAGCAATGCCTGATTGGAAGGATTTTGAGGATCAGAACCAAAGTAAAGTTAGTTCCAACGTAGGCAAGCCTTATTAATTTAAAAACTAAGCAATAAGCAAACAAGCAAACAGCTAGATGCTATTAGCACACATTGCATTTTGAAACACTGATAGCACTAGAGGATCTGGTCTAGCCAGTATTTGTACAGATAAGAAGCAAACATTCAAAGATGTGGTATACAATTTATGAAGCTAATAATGCTGTGAAGAGTATTACAAACACAAATATACTCTAGCTCAAAAATTACTGGCCTACCTTCATGTCATCCTTTCATTATTTTTATTTTTTGGGATGATTATATGGGGTATATCTAGATCAGCAAATATTTTTAATATTTTTCCTAAGGGAATAATGCAGAGTTTCGAAATTTTTAGTATCTCATATCTCATATGCTAAAAGTAAGTTAGGAATTACTATAAATAAATTAGCCTTCTTCAGAAGAAAACTCAGCAGAAAGCTCTGTCCTAAGTGTAACTCAAACAGGCTCAAATCCCAGTAGGGAAAACCAGTCCAAACTAATGACTGGCTCCTTTTGGAAAAAACACAGTACAGTTGCAGATAATTTACATCAGCTAATTTGATCTATTGTTCAGCTTTGACTGCACCAAATAGCTTGCTAATAAAGCACAGACAGGGCTTTCTTTCTAACAAAGATTTTATAGACATTGTTCTTCTGGAGAATACACATCCATTTTATCAGTACAGCTTTCAGAGCTTCAGTCAAAGATGCTCATAAAACTGTAGACAGAACAAAATGCAGGAAGCCAAATTATCAGCAGAACATGTGAAAGAAATCCTCTCTTTATTTCAGTCAGATAATTACTGGTAGAACTTTTGCCCTCCTATTCATACTAAGTACAGTAATCTGTGGTTTGAGAGGAGATGAAGATCTGAAGCAAAACAGAGCTGAAGTAGGCCAAAACTTGCTCATGGATATGTGGCCCTCTGCCTTCCTTCTGTGTCTGCTTGGTTCCACCTTGTAAATTTATATCCTGTATTTATTACTTTAGAACAAGGAACGTGATATTTACCTCTTTCCACACCAATATTCCAAGTATTCTTAAAATGGATAACCACGGTAACCAAGTCAACCAGAAATGAACATAAAGATACTATTGTACCTTTGTTTTTCTTTGTCTTTATGGAAGATAAAAGACTGAGGGATGGGATTTGTGGCCATGGATGTTTTTTTTAGTGGCTTAAGAGGAAGATGGATAAGCTGAAACCAGGTGAGAAAAGGCCCAACCAAGGCTCTTTGTCAACTTTGCAATAAATCTCATGCTTTATAAAAGATTGTTAAGGAAAAAGAGTGAACACTATAATAATTTTCTATTATGCATGAATGTCCTTGGTTGAATAGAAAAGGTGTGAAACCAACTAATACAAAAGTATCAGGCAGAAAAGACTGACCCAGTTAAACGTGCTTTAGAAAATAATGTTATAGGATGTGTTGCCCAAATGTAGGAAGACCTGACAGATGGAAAAAAGATGTCTCATTTGAGTCACATAAATGTTATTCCAAAGGATTTCAAATAATTCACAGGAAACAATACCTTGAAATGTTAATAGGACTCTAAATTGTAAATAATTCAGACCACTAGCGGAAAAAATAATCTTAAATCTAGCTAAAACCACATGGTTAAAGGACAAGATAGATAAGTCCTATTTTATTACTTACACAGGGATAAGACAGTTGGGAATTGCTTCTAAATGTGATTGAGGTTGTCTTTGTAACTCAGTTTCCAGAGAATTTGAAACACAAAAAAAAGCATATGACAATATTCAAGCACAAAAGGAAACTGGGGGGAAGACCTACACCTTCTCTGGATTGCTGGCCTGAATTCAGTCTCAAGATAAGATTTCCCATCCATAGGCAATGAACCAGCATTATTCAGGCCTGGTAACTTAGCCTGTTGCTAAATGTATTAACAGACTGTCAGACATTCCTGCATGTGCAGTTCACAAACTGCATGAAAGCCACATGAATTATGCAAATCAGACCTCTCCTAGACCATGCTTTAGGACTGGTTTATGCACACTCAACATGAAGGGCCAGTTGCCACCAGTGTCTGAAGAATTTCATTAAACCACAGCCCAGTAATGTCATGTAGAAGCAAAGCTTAAAAAAAACTTTGCACTTTAAATTTAGATACTGCCAAAGATGGCTCCTCTCTCAACACCCATATGTACTGAAACCCAAAGAGCAGCTGTTTCTGCAAAAGGTAGTTCCTCCTTTATATGGAAATATAGTTTTTACAGAAATAAAATGTTATTCCCTTTTTCTGGGCTGAATCACAGAACTAAAATGGAAAATTAAAGTCACTGAATTAAGCCTTTTGCAGTACAACAATGTGACCACCTATATCTCAGACACAATTCACTTCTGAATATTTTCCAGTAACTAAAAAATATTATAACAAAGTAATAACTCCTTTTAGCTGGAATTAAGCTCTGATAACAAGAAACCAAGGGAAACACCTATGTCTTGTTCTTCAACAGTAGAAGAATTATGTTACCTGACATTCTGGCATGGCATTAAGAAATGAACCTACTCCCTGCTTCTGAGTAATGTAAGCAAACAGAAATATCCACCTTCAAACAGGGTAATTATCCCTACCTTTTTCTCTCTATTCATTATCCAGGGAGAATATTCCTTGCTGAACTACAAGTCTGGTGATCAGCTTAGTCCTGAATAAACAAGCAAAACACCATGGATATGATACATGGAAGGTCTTAATTCTACTGGGAACAACTACCTTGTTTTCTCTTTTCACTTCTCAGATGTAAAGCACATTTGACACTGTAAAGGTCGGTTGTGGATGCCCCATCTCTCTGAAAATATTTAAGGCCAGGTGGGATGGGAACTGGAGCAAATTGGTGTAGTCAAAGGTATCCCTGGTGGCAGGGGAAGTTGGAACTAGATGAACTCAAAATCCCTTCCAACATACACCATACTGTGATCTGTAAAATCATGAAGTCTAAACCTTCTAGTTTTAAAGTTGAAAACTTCAGAATATCACAGAAGATGATAAATATTATTGTGCTGATAAAGCCATCTAAAAGAAATTCCACCCTCAAAATCAGTATAATTCTGTTCTTAATATAACAATAGAAGAAATCTTGCATTTCTTATCTAAATAAAGACATATTTGGGGGGATTTTGCTTGAAATAATTACTTTTTTCTTTTTCACTACATTATGAAGACTTGATTTATTTTTTGCCTTACAAGTATGGTAAATCACACCAGATAAAAATGTCAAGAAAAGTCTCTCTTAATAAACATATTGATAGGATTTACTCTAAGTGTTAAAGCTTAAATGTACAGTTTCTACCCTAAAGCTGACAGGCTGTTGACAGATGTGTCTTTGCATTAGTTTCACGAATACAAACACTTCTGCTGAGTCTATGCATTGCTGTAGATGTTTTATGTGTGTGACAGGTCATGTGCAAGATCTTCAGCAGTTTGCCTCGGTTTAGCTGAACAGGCATTTTGCATCCAAAGGCAAAAGGAAGACAACTTCCATCTTTAATTACACATGCAACCTGTACAAGTGCCAAAGATGACTGTGACTGGCATGTGACTTGACTCTGTGGTGCACTGGGGTAAAGCTATTTCTTTATTATGTTAGACAGGTACTCAATTTTTTTGTTGCTGCTGAATGGATGAATTTCAATCTTCACTTCCAGACTCTACTGACAGTTCCTGGTGCTCTCATGGAAACCACTCCTATGGCTATTCACTCCATTGAACCCTACCATGCTGGACTACTGGACAGCCTAATAAAATCAGTGCTGGGGAGCTCACTGCCACAGGCAGCACAAGAGACACAAAGCTCATAAAACAGCAAAACTGTCCATTCCAGTGGGTGGCTTTCACAACTTTTTTTTGTGCTGACAAGATACAATTCCTAATTTTTTCTTCACTCAGCTATACTTGGTTACTAATATGTATCACTAATGGACAGCAGATAAGAACTACAAGAGGGGACATAGTGGCAAGCAATACTTTTTCTCTAGATGAATAGGAAGCCACCATCTGTGTCCATTCTAGTGTTCACATAGAGACAATGACTATGACAGACAAGCAAGTGAAATTGTAATGTAACCACACAGCTTGTTGTCTGAAAATTAAACGTGACACCACTCAAAGTAATGTTACCTGGATTTTTTTTATTATGTGATTAGCTACCAGGTTACTTTTCAGCCTTTCACTTATACTAGATTAGATAAAATGTTGCAACAAGTTCCTTTAAAAGCTGCATTAAAGAAGAAAATTATATTTAAAGCAACAGATCTAAGACTCAGAGAGAGAATTTAATCATCTTAGTCATAGTCTCTATAATATCTTTCCCTGAAATGTTGTAAAAAACCATTTTCCATTGGAAGAAGCGCATGAATGATGAAAGGGCAATGCCTGAAGGACAAATTATCATTTCATTGTAACTCTTAGAAAGAGATCAATTTTATTCTTATTCTTTTAGTCCCATCAGTTGTGTAAGGATCAACTTTTTTGCTCAATTGTCATGAAAAAAGTGCCTGTGAACCATATACATGAATACAGGGACACCCTTTTCACCTGCAATGTTTATGAATGCAGGCAAAGACATAACCTGATTCATGAACTATTAAAAAAGTGATGGGATATTCATCCATGCAAAAAATATTCATATACACATTCAATTTCCTTAAGGTAGTGAAAGATCAGTCTTTCAGTTCCATTTTATTATTTTATGTTCAGCTCTAGTAAATTCTCTTTTCCAGAGTGAGCTGGTTTGTAACTTCACTCTTTTGAATTACTTAACTGACCCCTTCTACCTTTCAATTTTTATAGGGAATTAGGAACTCTCTAGTCAGGAGACACAAAAATGTACACAGAGAATTAACAAAGACTTTAACTGTTGTGGGCACACACACAGGTAAGTACACAGAATGAATAAAAAACAATACCAGTGCCAAAAATATTTCAAAGTTAAGGCAGCATCTTACTTTCATATTTAAAAGGATAATCCTGTATTTAAACTTAAGTATAGCAATACCATGTGGCTCTAACAACAAAGATGTACAGTTGAAAAAATGTCAACAATGTTTACACTTTGAAAACAATGACACTGGGTGTATGCTTTCACAGAACTTTTGAATGTGATAAAATGTACAAAAGAAATCTCTGTCCAGTCTTTCCTGTGCTTGAAGATGATACAGCCCTAAACCCACAGTATAAGCAAATGGACATGCTGGAGGGAATAGTGTTAAGTCTTGTGGAAACAAGGTAATTTAGGTCTTGTACTGTAGATATTTCCTTCATAACATAATTGGACTGAGAAATTGGGAACTGGAACTGATATAGAATCTGCAAAAGCAAATTATGCCCCTACTTCCAGATGCTGATGAGGTCAGTCAATTATATTATCCAAGGACCAATGTAAATGTTTTCTTTCTTGTTGGCCATGCGCATTTCCTCCTTTAAACTTCATGTACCTGCTCTCAGCATAAGCTAACTGAACCTCAGACACATAATCAACAAAATGCTGTCAGAGAGTATAACAAGCTTAATGCTTAACATGGCATCAAAGCTGAAGTCAGCCATGATGGCCACAAGAAGTTTACAGAGCAGCTTCCTCACCTCTGCTGCACGGCCAAATTAGTGCTGTTCACTTTATATTCATGGAAGTTTTTAATTTCTTTGTGATTTTCTACTTACACCCCACCTTCCATAAAAATGTCCCACACATTTATTTAGGCTGCAACTACTTTGAGACATGGGCTATTTGCTGCCTGATAGCTGCACACTAGTGAAAACCATACAGCTCCTTGCTGTTTGGGTTCAAGGCAAAACTATAAAGAACATGTTGGTACAAAAAGAAACAATGGTGTACAAGCTCTTTGTTTTCATGTCTCGTTAAAGAATAATGTATATGTTCAAGCCCTGCTGTAAAGGCCTTTAAACAATGAGTTGTTTATAGAATTCATCATCCATCATAGAAGGATGCAATTCATATTAAATATATATATATACGTTTCTGTGAAATAACTGAACTGAATAATTTGTTCTCAGAAATAGTTTTACTATACTTTTACAATTATGTAATATTTTACAATATTATATCTACTCTCCAATATGAAGTAGAACTCAACACTTTCTAACAATCCATGAGCAACATTCTTCATGATGCTGTTCCAAATCCCCTACGTGAAACTTTAGTGATCATGCTAGTTTCCCCCACTGTGCTTATCCTTCATTAGGGAATGATGTTTGTATGGAGTGCCAATGCCATAACTATTACTTTCCCTTCAAACTTCTAAGTACTGTTTTCCAAGCAGTAACAGCATGAGAAGCATTTAATACTGCACAAAGACAGGAAGCTGCAGAAACTACTTACAGTGGGAGCCTTGAAGGGTATAACCAGATAATTTTGCATTTGAAAGCCACCACAAATTATCAAACAGAGAACAAACCCTCTTTATCCTATCTGTACTAATCACTAGTATTCACAGATAACTGAACATAACAGATAAATATTGCTGAATAGCAACTCTTCCAGAGTTCTGACAAGATACTGAGGCATCAACTGACAGAAGGGAATGGTCTCAGATAAAATGATAGCCAAGAACGTATCATTTAATAAAGGTACTTTTTTTGCCAAGACTTATTTCTCTTATCCATAAATATCAATCTGATTCCCAAATATGAAATCTTATTTCTCAAGGACAAGAAATACCACAGAAATGAAAATTTTGATTCTACTGATGTCAGCCTCCTCTGACCCCTACAAGAAACAGCCCTCAAAACCTGCATAACTTCCTTAAAATCATTCTTATCCAAAACAAACAAATTAAAAATGGATTTGTGAGACCTTTTGGTCTAGGAAAGATAAAAGATGTACACACTGGGACACAAGATTATCCACAGAATCACACATGGCCAAGAAACCTCATGAGGGTCAAAAAGGACAGCTAACTGAGGCAATTATAAATCTGGTGTTATCTGCCTCTCAGAAGGCACATGCAGTAATTTCAAGGTAATTGTACTACAGACTGTGCCACAAGAGCTGGGTGTTGTATGATTAGAAAGGAAATGCTTTCAGTTTTCTGAAGAATTGTCAGTAACCCCTATACTAGCAATGAATTGCCATATAAAATACAAAGTGCCATTGAAATTCCAATAATGATCATGTTTTGTTACTTCCTGACTATTAGTACGACTCTAATATGGGCTTCTCTGTTTCTTGGCAAAGCAGTGGAGGAAATATCTATTGCTTTAGACAGCAGATATTCCTCTGGACTTTTCAGCAAAGTGTGCAAAAGACTACATACACAAGTATTGGAAATAAGTGTGTCTGTCCTCATACTGTACTGATAGCTGTAGAATTGCATATTATTAAAATAAAGCAAGCAAATACTTCTTACCATAAACCCCTCAGTGTACTGAAATTGAGCTCTGGAACTGTCTTCTGCTGTGGGACTCAGGGGCTTAGGATCAGACATAGAACGTTGCATCATCTTTGCTGCCTTTGGGCTTGATGGAGGAACCTTGGCCATGTCAGCATGCAGCATCTTCTGAGGGCTGATGTCATCAGTCATGGATTTTTCATAAGGTACAAATGCTGACTCTATAACTTTGCTTGGTGAAACGGGTGAAATGGGTGAATAGAGAACTTTGGGAGATTTGGGAGGGGAAGGGACTACCTGTAATGTAGACTCTGGACGAAGGTGGGATGAGTATCCTATCTCTAATGGTGTTGGACGTTTTTTATCTTTCTGAGGAGATGAAGCTGACAGATACTGGGGACTTTGAGTGTCTGACGCTGTCTCTGTTTGACATCCCAGACTTTCTCCTTTATATGTCTTTTCTGGAGCTGAAATATGCTTTATGATTTCAACCTTAGCATCCCATCGGGCCCTGATTGAAGGTGTTCTTATTGTTCCTACGGGTTCTGTTTGCACAGAAATCTCTGCCACTGTCTGAACTGCAATACTAGATACCTTGGAGAATGGTTTAGCTTTGTCTGCCTCAGTGGTGCTCTCACTGTATTTCCCTACACGAGGCTTCCTTCTGGATCTGCTGGAAAGATCCCATTCATCTTGATCTTCATCATCTGTCTGAACACTTGTATCAACACTCTTCTTAGTTCTCCGTCTCCTGTTGCTGTAACCTCTTTCTGCTCCATCTTCATCATCAGTTTGCACTCCACTGTCCACTATTTTTTTGAAACATCGAGGCTCTTCTTCCAGGGTCCCTTCAAACTCCTCATAGGGACCACGTAATTTTGGCATAGAACTTCTCTTTTTCAATTGCTTCTCTTCTCTAACATCAATATCCTTAAGAGACATTTCTGAAACTGAGCTTAGGATACCAGACCTGGGTATGTATTGGGTAATGCCATCAGACTGAACTGTATACCATGCTTGGCTTTGTGGAATTTCAATACCTAGCACTCCCGAAGCTGTAGTGGTTGTGTCATCAGTAGGCCAAAACTGGCCATTTTCTGTGGTTGCATATTGTCCTTCCAAAAGTGTTTGATCTGTGGTAGTTTGTGGTGAACCAGTTCCTGAAGGATCATAACCATACTGATATATTTGACGAAGTTTTTGCTCCTCTAACTGTTGGTGGAGCTGTTGTTGAAGTTGCTGGAATTGTTCAAGCTGCAACTGCTGCTGGGCTAATGTCTCTTGTCTCATCATAAACTGAGCTTGTCGTTCCTCCTCCTGCTGAAATAAGAGATGATGTTTCATGGATTGCAACTCCTCAAGCTTTTTTTGCACCATAAACTTTTCTTGTTCTCTAAATCTTTGAATTTCCTGACGTTCCCATTCCAGCTCTTCTGCAAAGCGCTGCTGCTTAATTTTCTCAAGCTCAAGAAGTTCCCGCTCCAAATCAAGCTGCTGCTGTTTGCCTTCTTCAGGGGCAATGAGAAGGGCAACCTCATCATCAATTACATCTGTATAAACTTCAGATGCTGTAGTTAAAGCAGGTATCAAACTGGTTGGCTCAGTGGTAATAGTTTCTATAGTATGAGGTGGTAACCCTGTCTCCATACCAATGCCAGTAATTGCTTTATCTTTTGCAGCTGCCACAGTTGTCAAGAAACTGTATGATCTTGGGAGTGGTTGAGTCTGTTGCAAAGTTGATAAAGAGGGCACTGAGTCAATTGTTTGGAGGGTAGGTAAATCTCTGACACTTGTACTGAAAATAGAACCGGGTTGTGTGGTGATGGCAAATGTGGATGGAATTGGAGTTGCTACTGAAGAATAAACAACACCATTGGATGATCTTAAAACACTTCCAACGCCAAACTGGGAACCCACAGATGACACCATTCTTGCTTGTGAATACTGTGGTGTACTGAGCCCGAGGCCAGAAATCTGCCGAGTCTCTGGATATGGACCTGTAGTCTTGCTTGAGTAATCCATAACCTCACCTGAAATTACAGGGCAAAGTTACAGTCCAGTCCCACAAAAGAACGCTGCTTTGCGGATTCTGAAAGTCATCCCATCTTGATGAAATAAATGGGAAGGGGAAACTGCATGCAAATCTTCAGGTTAATGATCTACTTTAGATGTGAAGGAAACAGCATTTCTGAACATGCAGGCACATGCAGGCACCTCTGTGCAAACACATACGTAAAATGAAGAAATGAAAAACACGTGTAATCCGGAATAATTTGTCACACTGTCCAAAAGAAAACAAAACAACAGAAGGAGGGGAAAAAACAATAAAAAAATTATCCTGAAATGAGGTGAGGAACATCAAAATTATATTTCAAAGAAAGATCTGCTGCTGTGTCATACTGACCTGTAGTTACTCTTCCAGAAGTAAGATCTACTGCTGTATCAGTTGCCCCAACTCGATAATCAAAGCTATTCTTGCTTTTGTAAGCAAATAGTCCAGCTTCTGATAAATTTGTGTCAGACATAGATGGTTTCATACCTCCAATTCCTCGGTAGCCATATGACCCTGAACGATCATACTGATAATGGTCATCTCTGTAGCCAAAGCGATCTTCAGGAAGTGTAGTAGAAGGCTGCTGTGCTGTACAGCTCCTACCAAATGGCAATTTATAAACCATATCGCAGCAGACAGCTCTTCTCCCTGCAGTCAGATCTACAGGCTTTTCATCATCTTCTATTACTGTTGTTATGATACCTGAAGTAGTTTCATCCATTGTTACTACTGTTCTGTGGGATTTTGTAGTGCTAAGGTCAACTGCTCCACTCTCTGCAGGCTCCTGAGAAGTGGAGAGATCAGTCCAACCATTTGTGACGCCCACAGGTGGTACAGTAACAGGCTTTGTAGTAGCCCATGTCACTGCCTGTGTTGAAGTACCTAGGGATAAATTTATTGGCACTTCATCTCTACCTACAGAGAAGGCCTGGCTGCCTGTTACTCTGTATGCAGGCTCAAAATGTTTTGATGTTGTTAGCTGAAGTGGCGTTGTCATCGCATGTCCCAGATCCACAAGGCTGTCTGTGCTGGTGGTGTAGCTCACAGTGGCAGTGCAGGTCATTACAGTTACTGTCTCAGTGACTACAGGCAGAGAAGTATCAGCAACACATGCAGTGCTAAGGTTTATTATGGATGGCTGGACAGTACTCACTGGCCGTCCCCCTGTGTCACTTGCTGGCATTTGCCTTCTTACATCCATGGAAACAGCAGAGAGATCCATACAACTGTCTCTCATTTCAATGTCCATCTTAGTCAAAGTGCGAAGATCTATGACATCGCCCAAAGGATGGAATCTTCCATTCTCTCTGTATCTGGGTTGGTCTACAATATGCAGTGGCTCTGGAGGTATAGTAATGGCAACACTACCTAAACCATAACCAGGCAGTGGACCCTTAACAACAGACACTGTGGTCTTGGTTATGTCTGTTGTTACTACTACTGATTTTGAACTAGGTATTTTTTCAAAAGTTGATTGTGTTGTCACAGGAATAGCTTGCAGTGCACCTGAAATATACATACTTTGACCTGCCACACTTTGAATATCCATGGTTTTCATGGGTGTAGTAAAAAGTGGTTGCATAGGTTGGGGAACCTGTTCTTTAGAAGGTGCTTCTAAAGGCCAGCTGGTAACAGCCTGGCTAGTTATAGCTTCAGTGGGAGTTCCAGGCTCAGATGGCAATGTGATGACAACATAGGTTTCCTGTGATGGTTTTGCCAACCTTGGTGAAGATTTGTTAGAGTGTGGAGACAAAGGAGAAGTGGGAGATGGTATTTTGTATTCAGCTGTGGTGACCAAATTCAGAGTCATACTTGAAGTCAATGACAAACTTACTGGTTTGGGCTGTGTTTCTGCTGGCTTATGAACAGCTATTGGGAGTGGAGGAACTGCTGGTTTAGGAGCAATTGGGGGTTTAGTTACTTCAGGGGGCCTGTGACTGAAAACAAGCCCTGCTGGAATGGAGGATGGTTTGGGTGGTACAGGAGGTGGTGTTGGGGTGTATGTTTTTGTGATAGGTACCACATGATCCTTTAATACAGCTGTGGACTCCAGTGTTGGAACACTTGTGACTGGAGGTACCACTGTGGGAGCTCCTGCTGCTGGAGTCTTAATTTGTGACTTCTTTTTGGGATAAATGGCTGGCTTGGGTAAAATTGGTGGAGGTGGTAATGGTGGTGGAGGAGGTGGAGGANGGAGGAGGAGGAGGTGGAGGTGGAGAAGGATGTGCAGGAGAATCCAAAGAAGAGCTTCTAAAAAGAGAGAATACTTTGGCTGAAATAGCAGGAGCTGAGGAAGGCACAGAGACCATGCTGGTCTTACTTATAACACTGTGAGTGAGTACAGAAGGTGTTTCTGATGCAGGCTCTGTAACTGGTACTGGTGCTATACATATAGGTGGTTGCTCAGATGCAGCATTAGTCAAATCAATCTTTTTCATATCAACACCCAATTCTTTGTGTGGCTCTTCATGATGAATTTTGACACTGCCAGCCTCTACTGTACTTTTAATTTTTCTAGCTGCTGCCTTCTCTGCTTTGGAGGTATCAAAGGTATCAGCTGCATATTCCTTGGATTTTGTAACTGTAGTTGCCACTACTAAAGGTACAGTTTCAGGCAAACAAACTGCAGTTTGCTCCACACTCTCCATATCTGATTCTATAGATGGTTTTTTAGTGGCTCCGGCAATAGATTCATAAGGCATGCTCACTTCAGAGTACTCTTTTGCAGATGTTAAGGGAACCTGTGTTACTATCCTGACACCTTCAGAATCTGCTGGTTTACCTACACCATCTGCTGGACCTACAAAACCTGTGGTTGCACTGTCTATAGGTGAGGAACTATCTGTGGTACAAACTGAAGATGTAGATGATGTTAAGGAAGGTGTATCAGAAGGTAAAACTGATGCAGCACCTTCCGATGTCTCGGAGTATGTCAATATTGATGTTTCATGAGAAATTATTTCTTGAATTTCTCTGGCATAATCTGTTAAATATTCATCTTCAATTTCCTCTGCTGTAAAATGCTGTGTTATTTTAACATCTGGAATAGAAAGGGTTGTGCTACTGATAGGTGATACATCTGAGATTGCTGAAGTAGTGCTTGATGTTAAAGATGTACTATCCACTATTTCTCCACCACCAGACACCTTTGTATCAGATGTGGGAATGAAATCTGAAGCTGGTTGTGTTGGACTAGACCCTGGGGTTAGCTGCATTTTCTGTCTTTTCATAAGCTCTTCATAAGCAGCTTCTGCATCTAACAAGTGCTTTTCCTCAATGGTGGAAGTTACTGTGCTGTCTAATACAACTATTTCATGACTTTCTGGGATAATGTAAGAACTAGAAACAATATCTTCTTGAGGCACAATAGTATGTAAAGTCTCAACGCTATAGTAGTCTTTCTCTAAATCACTAATTTTCTGTGGTTCATCATAGACCTGTTCTGAAGCTCTTGTTTTTTTCTCTTTTCCTCTCTGTTGTATATATTCACTGCTCTCATCTTGTCTCATAACAAGATTAGTATCAATAGTTCCATTGTAAGCATCCTCTACTAAAGATTCATAAATATAATCCTCTATTAGCATTCCACCATATAAAGATTCTTTTTCAAATACTTCATCTTTTTCATTTGAAATTTGAAATGATTTGGACTTATGCATCATCTCCTCATATACCTCTTCGGCACTTTTCAATGTCTTTTGACCACTCTCTTCTTTTGGGAGTCCAGCTGGTTGTTCATCTGTTGGTGAATATAGAGAGACGGCAGTAGGCAATTTGTAAACTTTTTGAACTTCTATTATTTTTTCTGGGCTGATTTCAAAACCTTCAGGTTCCGACTCAATGCTGGGTGAATATTCAGAACAAGAAGATCTGTGCAGCTCTTCCATTTCTGCAGCCTGTCGTAATTCTTCTGTTGGAGATGCATCTTCAATGGGAGAAAGATTACTTGGTGGAGTCTTCGGACGTTCCCGTCTTCTCTGGGCTCTTAGTTCATCCTTGTCCTTTTTAGATTTCTTGCTAGAACTTTTTCTTTGTTGCTGTTCTAATTCACGTTGTTTCTCTTGTTCCTTTAGCAGTTCTTCCTCTTCCCGTAGTTCTTCTTCTTCTGAAGAATCTTCAATCGTGGGAAGAAGAGGCCCATGTGTCCGATGCCTTGCTTTGCGCTGTTGTTTGCTCTCCCCTCCCAGTTTTTTGTGACTAGGACTACTGTCACTGTCTTCGTCAAGTGATGACACTGAAGTAGGAGATGTACCTGGTGTGAAACTCGAAGCATGTAAACTAGAAGATCCTTCTCCTCTAGATCTATCTTCTGGTGAATCTGTAAGACTCTCCATCTCTAGCTCAGGCTCTTCATCAAAATACAAAATACCTTTCTGTTGTTCAGATACTTCAGAATATTTGTTTGTTATGGTACTATTTAGTTCTATTGTTTTGAAACGTCGAAGGCCTCCGCCTCCAGAAACTGCAAGTTCTTCACTGTCTTGACTTTTACTTTCCCTGTATTTTGGCTCTGGGCTTTCATCAAAAGTCTCATCATCGTCATCGTGCCATGAATGTCTTCTTCCTGCATCCTCATCATACCCACAACTTTTCCGTGCCATTCTTCTGTGTTTTCCAGCTGTTCCTTTGGCTTTGCTTTTCACTTCTTCTTTCTTTTGGCTTTCAGCTGCACTGATCTCCTTGAGTTGATTTCTAATAAATTCATCATCTTCAGAACCGGAAGCATCTTCATCTGCACTCATTTCAATAATCTGTTTTCTAATGAAGTCTTCCTCATCACCTGATCCCTGACTGTCATCTCGTTTGTACTCATCACTGCTTGAAGAACCAACGCTGGTTCTTCTTTTTCTCCTTGGGACAGGTGAGTTTTCACTCTCACTGCTGTCTTCCACAGAGTCATAGCGTTGTTGTCTTCTTGCTGATATGTCATCTCCTTCATGTTCTTCCTTGGAGCCTGCCTGGGAGGAAGCAGTTCCTCTGCCCTCTTCTACAATGGTTCCTTCACCTTCTTTGATAGCTTTTAAGTCTTCCTCATCTGAACTGTAAGACTCTGGAGTGACGGGCAAAGGCTTTGTTTTAAGTTGATCCTTTGTCTGTTCACCATATGTTTCAGAAAGCTCTTTGCTTTTTGCAGATTTTTCATCAGAAATAGTGCTTGCCTGAGCTTCTAAAATTGAGAGTACAGTACTTTCCAATTTAGCTAGATCTGAGGGGCTCGGTGGACTTTCTTGGGAAATAGTGTCTTTTTTATTAGATTCTTTGAGTAAATCCTTTTCATCAGTGGGGATATGACATGGAATTTCACCAAGTGAACTTGATATCCCGTCAGAAGAATACCCGGTGTCACTCAGACCTTGTGGACTTTTCTGTTGCTGAGAGCTTGATGTGTCTGATTTGTCATCCTCCTTTTCCTAAAAAAATAAATACATAACGCGTGTGTATATATTTATATATAAATTCTTAATGTCTCCTGGCAATTAAAAACATGTGATTTTCTTTATTCTAAAGGATGAGTTCATGCCTCATACAAAGACTGAACACTAATTTTGCTATTCAATCCTATTGGAATAATACAAAAAGTTTTCTAGAATTTTGATTTTTTGCATTGAATCTAACTAAGCTTTGCATGTCTGTCCACATTGGCAACTGATCTTACCACTTTCGAGATGAACTTTTATTTTTCAATATAAAATTTAATTGTTTTAAGAACATTTAGTAATGAGAACTTGCCATTTGATCACATATGGGACAAGTTGCCCAGGGATTTATTTATTTGAAGATTTTATTTACTCTGTTTCAAAGCTGTCTATGTGATTTTTGATACAAAGTAGTATAGCTTGACAAATGTCTGCAGAACTTCTGGAGTCTGCTCCTTTCTTTGCCCATTCAACATTTTTTAATTGTCTAGAAATATATCCATCTTCTAAAATTTTGCACTCATGGTTTAATTTTGTTGATGGAAGTATTACACATTACAACATGTAACAGAATACATAGAGTACTGAATCATGATTTAATGACATTTGGAATGTCTCCACATATTGGAATGTCCCCTGGGCACTGTACAAATATTTTCTGAGTACCTCATAAAAAAGAAGTTTCTCGGTAAATTGGTAATGCAGAGTAAGCTGCTGGTAGGGAAGTGCAATTGCAGGGAGGAAAGCACAATGGTCAGCCTCTGATAAAGGAAGCAAACAAGGCAGGCATTCCTGACTGAGCATCAGAACCAATGTTTTCCTTCTCATCCCTAATTAAACACCCTTAGTCATCCTACCTTCCAGATCCTTCTACATCATTCTGACTGACAAGCATCTCCTTCTATAAATAACAAAAACATTAAAAATATCCTACAGCAAGTATTTCTGCACCAGTTTCTCTCCTGCTTCTCGCAGCTGTGAAATGCTCTGTACTTAGTGAAAGTACCTCATCATTTGGCTAAAAAACAATTCACTCTCCAAAATACAGGTCACCATAGCTCTAATCTGGGCTGACAATTTTAGGAAGTGTCCCCACATCCACTGGCAATTTGGGAACAAGCATCCGAAAGTCTCATGATTTTAATAATATGATGTGATCTTTATTTTTGTTAGGGCTTTCAATAGTAGAAGTAGGTAGCATTTACCAGCTTTGTTAATCTAAGTCAGTGATTTCTGAATCACAGCAAACCATTCATTTAAAGGTTTAATTTATCAGCTTAATTGGCAACATAATTATTTCAGAAGTAGTTAAAAATACTGTGAAATAAATATACTAGAAAAATTATCACGAATGTTAATTACAATTTAAAATTACATTTACACTCATGTTAAGTTGCTATCAATTACAAGTATTTTCAAAGTTTATTCACACTAAACTTACATCTAGTATCAAAGTATCAAAACCCAAATATTTTTATAGTCAATTATATTATTTTTTAANACCACTTATAGGAGTGATTTATTATACGGTTTGCAAAATCAGATACTACACTGAATGTAAACTACATTTGTTCTTACCAACATTATAACAAGTATTGCAAATCAAAATATTGGTTGTCACAGCAAAATCCATTGCAAATAAAAATCCAGTTTGTAAACAAACATTTCTAAGGGCTTCTTGAATGATAAGGCTGTGATTAATATATAAACATGGAGAAACCTGAGTACTTAAAACAATTTTGGAAAGGCATCACAACTTGAACCCTACAGTTCTCAATATTCTGAAAAATCTACTCCAGCCCTTAATGACAGAATTATGAATGGTCTTTACAAAAAGTCAGCAATGAAGCATAATTAAACATTTCAGGTTTTGTATGTTATATTTACATTTTTGTTCCCTTTAGTAAAGAAGAAAGTTTTTAAGGGGAATTTATTTTGCTATTCTTAAAAAACGCATATATGATTAAAACCAAGTGTTTTTTCCATCTATAAATAGCATGCTCCTCATTAAAATTTCAACTATGACATTTGATTATTTTTTCATTTATGACCAGTATGTTCATACTTATGAAGACCTACCCAACAAAACTCACTATGATCAATTTAGATGAACTACTAAAAAATGCAAACATTGCTTGAGCTCAGGTTTTCTAGGAGCTGATGGACAGAATGGATCCATCTAGTGAAAGGGAGGGACCCTCTCAGATCTTGGTTCTCCAAGATGATGTGACACAGTTGGTTGCCAAGCAGAGACAGAAGGCATCAACTGAGCAGTTAAGCACAGAAAAAGGTAGAGAACAACTTGTCATGGAACAGCTTCAGCCATTCTCCTTGCAGCTGAGTCCAATGTCTAGTACCTACTGTGACCAAACCAGAAGAGATGGCAATGAATGTTGCTGTTGCCCACCCTGGTGTTGAAGCTCAGTGTATGACTGCCATGAATTGCAGGAAACTGAATATGAGAAAGTCTGCTATTTGTATAGGAAGGAGAAGAAAAAGATCTACAGCAAGGACAGACTTTTCACTAGAAATAAAGGGGATGAGAAAAATCCAACTCTCTCTTTAAGGGTACCAAAATATGAATATATTTTCCAACATTTTTGTTTGTATCATTGCCTGCACCATGGTACATGCACAAATTATCTTTCACATCATGTTTCAAGATCAATATGCATGTAACTTACAATAAACAATACTTTCAATAAAAGCCTCTAGGCTTTTTTCCCCCTATTTCCTGTAGTCTGAGATTGAGGATGTTGTCACTAGCTACATTTTTTCTTAAAGAAGTGCTAACTTATTTCCTGCAGAATTGGCCATCAGCTCCACAAAGACAGCATCGTTGTTAAACTTTCAAGCATATCATAAACATAAGATTTTTAGATGGGTAACAGAATATTGTAGAAACAATGTTGTTAAGGATCACATATATATTCCACAACTCTTTGGGAATGAAAAACATGCATTTAAATAAAAAATCCACCTTTTTTCCCCCTGTAATTTAGGAAATACTTTGGTACATGTTGAATTACTGGGCTTTTCTGAGTATTTCAATGGCATTTCCTCTGAGTTTGCCTACTGTGTGCTTTTAATAATGGACAATTTTATCTCAAAAACAGATATTGATGAGAGAAACTTCTTGAGACATGAGGAAGAAGGAGACTTATAAAAGCTGCAGTCTGGATGGGACTTTAAAAACAGCTCATGCAACCTCTTTAACTAATGTTTAAAATGATCTAATGTCAACTGTATTTGTGCTATTCCAGTGGCATTTCTGTGATGTCAGAGTCAATACATTATATTACTAATTTGTATTAGATGGTTTTGCTTTATAAATATTATTCATTCTTACTCTTCCTCACTTTTACTATTCATATTTGAAAATTTAAAGCTTAGTATTCAAAAAGCATCTAGATGTGGTACTTGTGGACGTGTTTTAGTGGTGAAGGTGGTAGTGCTGAGCTAATGGTTGGGTATCATGATCTTAGAGGTCTTTTTCAACCTTAATGATTCTATGATTCTATGAAAAAGTTCTATCAGTTATCAAATCAAACCAGAAATTTATTAAAAGAAAAATATGGCTAAAAGGAAAAAAAAAAGGCCTTCTTTTTTAAAAAAAGTATTTATAGCTAGCAAGATTCTATTCTCTTGCAGAGGTCAGAAATTTTATTTTGTAAAGGAACATATAATTTTTAAAAGGTCAGTTCATTTATAGAAGAAATAAAGATATCCACATTATAAAAAAAGAGGTTTCACAAAGTGGAAAAGAAACATGGTTGACTAAATTATGTAATCTGCATTTCAATTTTATGTTTTTGAAATGAAACCTTTTTATTTGTATCCAAAAAAATTGCTTACAGACAAGTCTTATTCTCCTTTTTGTATTTCTCTGTTTTGTCATTAATGGCATGTGCTAGAATAATGATATCAATCAACAAAATATTAATATTTACCCAGTTACTCAACTGAAGCACATGATCATTCCTCAGTAAACATAAGAAGGTAGTAATAAAGGTACATATATTTAATACGCTGCAAATGTATGTCAATTCCATATAGATATGCTGAACTCCCTCTGTGTAAATCTGTGAGTTCCAACATGGCAATTAGATACAAACTGCATTTGTTAAACCTCCAAGATTCCTAGGCATCCTTGTTAGAACAGCTAACTGCTACTGCACATGTCAATAGTCAATATTACAAGACAGTTTCTCAGGAAAGGACTTGTAAAACATGAGCAGTCAGTTTATTCTTTAAAGAAATTTTGAAGATATTTCAAAACATTACTGACAAAAGTGCTTTGAAGAAAAAAAAATGGCTTTATGATTCCTTAAATCACACTTTGAGACTCAAATATTTTAAAATGTTTCCCTATTAAAGTCACTTTTTTTTTCTTTTTGAAGGATACAAGATCTCTACATTCAATTGATATCTGTGATTTCTCCTGAACCTGAAGGGAGCCTACAAATAAGGACAGAGTGAGAATATTTACAAGAGCATGGACAGGATAAGGTAAAATGGTTTCACACTTAAAGTGGGCAAGTTTAGACTAGATATTAAGAAGAAATTCCTTATTATGAAGGTGGTGAAACACTGGCACAGGTTGCCCAGAGAAGCTGTGGCTGCCCCAGCCCTGGAAGTGCACCAGGCCAGGTCGGATGGGGCTTTGAGCCACCTGGTCTAGAGGAAAATGTCCCTGCCCATGGCAGGGGGATTGGAATGACATCATCTTTAAGGTCCTTTCCAATATAAACCATTCTATGATTCTATGATTTTCCATGGATTATTCTACTGTTTGTACTGGAATCCAAACTTTAGGCTTTTCATGTCTTCACAGACTTATTGGGGTGTTGCTGCCTTTTTCTTTTTTCTTTTTTTTTTTAGTGAAAAATGAGGGTAGCAATAATTGCTTATCTTTTATTGGAAAGTTAGAAGGGTTAATAACTACCATTTCCACAGAATTGAATATAAAATGACAGCAGTTTGTCAAAGGCAAAAAGGTTTTCCCTTGCACCCCTAATTAAAAATACACCTAGCTGAAATCTTCCATATGATTCTACCCTGAAATACATGTAAATTATATTCTTCAATGCCTACATGTTGTCTTTTACCTAGTGAAATGAAACCAATGTGTGATATCTAAATTGGTATCACCTCTTCCACTTTTATCACATGCTGTCTTGAGAAGAGCTGTGTCTACCAATATTTGAACGGCATAGACAACACTGAAGTACTTCAATAAAGAAAAATTAAAAATAAATCAGAGTTAATGTTACTGAGTACTAGCTAGGTAAGACACCTTCTTTATTTTTAAATGCTGAACAATTTGAAATTGGATTTTCCCAAATCTCCTTTTTGTCTTGTCCAAAAGGTAGGATTTCTGGCTGTGTTAGTCTAAGCATAATTTAGAGATTCCTTCAGTACAATCATACACCTTATCTTTTGATATGATAAAGAGCAGAGAACATAATATGTGAGAAAAGGTTTATTTCAGACAGAAGGCTTGGTTTATAAAAATAGTATTTTCCAGAGCACAATTTCTGAATTAGAATATTTTTCTGTCCGAATATCTTAATTACCACCAGGAAATATATAAACTAAAAATCAACCAAAACCCCTGACCTTTTTGACTGAGATTATTTGAAAACATAATTCTGGCAAAGCTTAAACACTTTCCCTAAGCCTACTCCTCCTTTCATAACATAATAATCAGCATCTAATTTGCAGTGCTGATACAAACCCCCCTAATTTTTCATTTCTCAACAAATTGTGCATGCTATTCTCTTCAGCTGATAAAGTGACTTGAACACAGATGTGTTATCATAAACTCACCCATTTCTCTTGACTTGAGAGCCCACAAGAACCCTACCTGAATATATTTGTCTATATGAGATAAGTCAATTAAATAGTAAAAAGATGTAAAGATTGCATATTTTAATGTACCATGTTCAGGCATTACAAAGTATTCCTGAAATTTATATTATATTTTGGTATTGCAAGGCACTGTACACCTTACCCCTTCAGATTATTCTCTTTTGGGACTGAGAACTAGGAAAACACTCCAATTTAAACAATTAATCTTTGAAGTCTGAAGAGTCTAGAGATCAAGGTAAATAAATCTGAAATATTGGAAAAATTATTAAACAGGAGCTTTGCCTTAGCTTCAAATGCTTAACTGCTGGAGACTTAAAATCAGCCAAGTAATCTTGAAATGTGCATGTAGAGTATAGGACTAACTGGCGAAATTTTCACTCAACGGAAGTCATTGATTTTATCATTTAGAATCATTTTGTAAAGAGAATAACAGTAAAGCAGGAAGGAGAAGGTCTGTAAGGATCAGATTCTAAGCTGGAGAGAGGGAAGTGGGAGGGAGAAAAACACTTACTATTTTTTCTCGCACTGCTTCCACGTGGTCAGTTCCTGGCAAAGGTGCTCTTTGAACAGGAATTTCTTCCTGGGCTTTTTCAGATTTCAAAACCTCTTGTGGAATCCCAGTTGCCAAATCCTCTTTCTTTACATCTTCTTGCTCTTTAGCTTGCAGTTCCTTATAAGGTGCTTCTACTTCTGCTTTCTGTTCAGCAACATGGTCTTTAACCTCAGCTGTAATTTCTTCCTTTTGGTCTTCTGGGTATGGTGTGCTCTTTTCTGGGAGCACAGTTTCTTTATCTTCCTCCAACGTGCTTAGGGGTTTCTTTTGGTCTGCAGTTATTGTTGCAGGAATTCTATCTGCTGAAGGTGTTTTTGAAAGTTTCCCTCGCTGAAGTTTTGTTTCTTCTTTTTGACCTTCCTCTAGGATTTTATCCACCGATGAAGTTTTCTTAATTTTTTCATGTTGAAGTTTTATATCTTCTTTCTGAATTCCATGTTGGATTTTATCAACTGAAGCTGCCTTTGGCAATTTTACCTCCTGAAGTTGTGCATCTTCCTTCTGAGCTGCAGGTTGGATTTTGTCAGCTGACAGTGCCTTTGCCATTTTCATCTGTTGGAGTTTTGGGTCTTCTTTCTGAATTCCCTGTAAAATTTTGTCAGCTGAGGGCATCTTTGCCAATTTTGCCTCTTGAAGTTTTATGTCTTCCTTCTGAACTCCATGCAAAATTTTATCTGCTGAGGATGTTTTTGCCAGCTTTGCTTCTTGAAGTTTTTCATCCTCCTTCTGAACTTCATGCATAACTCTGTCATAGGAGGCTGTCTTTGTCAGTTTTGTTTGCTGAATCCTTGGGTCCTCCTTCTGAGAAGCACGCTGGATTTTATCAGCTGAAGGTGTCTTGACAAGTTTTCCTTGCTTAGGTTTTGCATCTTCCTTTTGAATTCCTTGCTGGATTTTATCAGCTGACAATGTTTTTTCCAATCTCCCCTGCTGAAGTTTTGGAGCTTCCTTCTGAACGCCTGGTTCTTCTTTCAGCTTTGCTGCTGCTGGAGTAGGCGGTGTGGAAGTCTTCTGAGGGGAATGTGAGACAGCAGGCACAGGCTGTTTTTGAGGAGCAGCAGGTGGTTTGGATGTTGGTTGTGAAGGGCCTGTTTTCGGAAGTGGCACCTTGCCCATATCTCCAAGTTGTCCTGACATTGCCCTTTGGGTCTGGCAGTTTAAGCACAGCCATTCCTGTACCTGCGATACAACAAACATATGAAGTTACTTATTTGAAAAAGTAACAATAAAATCATACAGTGTTTTCAGCTGATACAGTTGAATTCTTTCAATCTGAATGATATGCATGCTGGTAAGTTATTTCCTTTCTTTCCTGCTCTTGCAGGAAGATCCACAGCACCACTCAGCATTGGAGCTTGTCAGGTTCCAGAAAGCCAAGATGAACGAATATAAAAAGGCAATGTGAAAACTAACAGCAATGACATTTTTTCCAAAGTATTGATGACCTATATGTACAAAGTTTGCTTACATATTTCTAACATATATTGCTTTCTAAAGCCTCTATAATCTATCAATAGGTTCCTATAATTTTGTAAGCCTGAGAAAAAGGGGACCAACTGGCACTCATGGCTCTCTGTGTTTCTCTTAGGAAATCCCCTGTTGAAGTTTTGTAAAGGTATCAGTGTATAAATTTATTATGGCTGTAACTCAACAAGATCACCTCTCTGCTCACTTTACTGCTAAATCCCTGCTGTACACTGGTTCCTTATACTCTTCTTCCCAGAAAATCAGGAAAAGGACAAGTACTTCTATCTGTGCAAAATATCTCATTGCCAGTTGCCTAGCTACTACATGAGAGGAGTAATCACACTGTTTCCAGTGGGATTTAGTTTATAGTTCCTTTAAAATAGGAAAAGAAAATTTTAAGCTCAGAAAGGCACTGAAAGGAAAGAGAAAAACAGACTCTTTTGGATACTAGAATAGCTAATGAAGGTTTACTTCACTAGTGCAAAAGGAGCTTGACTGGTGGATTAGTGGTGTATACTGTGCATTAAAATCTACATTTTAAAATAGCTGATCAGCTATTTTTATAAGTGATATATAAATTACAAGAAACACAGAATATATGACAAAAATCTTAAGTAAGAACAGCTCATATGGGCTAGTTTTATGGAAATCCAACTAAGGAAAAGCTCTTTAATGTATAAAATTGTCTGACAAATTTTGTTTCAGGCACAAGCAAAGTAAGAATGCATGCATTATCATTCAGGTCATTAAAGAGTGTTCCTGTATATTTAATATTCTACTTTTATAGGAATGACCAAACTAGTGAGTGTCCTAGTAATTGACATAAAAATATTTATTAATAGTACCTGATAATATTGTCTCAATAAATGCAGTTTATTGGCTGAATCAGTTTCTCCTCTAACACTTACTATATGCTTTGCAACTCCAAACTGAATGTGGCTCTGTATCAGACTAATAAACATAATTTTGGCTTGGTTTTTCTGTTGAAAAAAGCATTAAAACATAATCTTCAAGGATCTATTATCCTCCTCCTTAGGACTTAGAGTGTTCCAACTACACATCGTATGTTTGGGAAGCATTAATTAAGAAATGTAAATAAAAGCTTTTTTTTTTTAAATGAATGTGCAAAATAAAACTCATTTTTTCTTGCAAATATTTCTTTTAGATGGGGTTATCTGTAATTCTTACCATAGTTTCCTCTCTTTTCCTAGAAAACAGTATTGGAAGCCATAAATATGTTGTGTACTAGCTTTTACAAATTGAAAATAGAAGCAATGCTCCAGGAAACAAATTTGCCCCACAGAAAATCATGTCATTATTATTAGAAATCTGCAATAGACTAAACATACTAGATAACATTTAGCATAAATAGACTACTGAAATAAGATCCAATTTCATAGTAGCTTTGATTTTTTTCTCATAAAGACTGTGAAGATCAATATGTAAAGTTGGTGAAATAATTATCACAGAAATTTTTAAAAAATTATTGGAAAGCCCAAAAGATTTTCAACCCCCAAAAAGGGGGCAGATTTTGCTTTATCCATGCAGCCTAAAAAATGCTCATTTCCCAATGCAAGCAGAAATAATGCCATTATTATTTGTGTTAATATAGCTTCAGTCAGCACAGGGCATGTGAATAAGACAGTACTTAAATGGATTAAGCTTTTCAGAATCTAGCCTTAGCCATCTTTAATTACATGAAAACATAATGACATAATGAAGTGGCTTCTGCCATGAAATAGCCCATGGTTCAAAAAATTGCTGCTATAAAGATATTCTCTGTGAACAGGTTAATTTATACTTTAAATTCACATGTTCCTTTTGCAGTACCATTTATTTGACCTATTTTATTTTTATTTCCTTATATCCATATCCAGTTTCTGTGTTTGCTCCTTTTTTACCTGCATTTGGCAGTACATCTACAGTTGGCTCTTCTCTAGCTCTGCTGATTATTCAGATCCCATCTATTCCCCCTCAGCTGCAGCTCATGCACTCACTCCTTCTCACATTTGTCATCACTTCCCTTTCGCTCATTCAAATCCTTCACAGACTCAGTTCTTTGAATGCCTATAACAACTTTAGCAACTTTAGTAACATTATTAAGTGTTTAAAACCCAAAACAGTTTCCCAGTTACTGTTTCCACTGCTTGCTGTCCCTATGTAGTCTTTTCCCTGCAGTAAATTTCTGCAACTCTAGGACTATGCTCTGTGCTGAGCACATGCTAGAACTCTTAGAAAGGAAAATAAGAACAATTAACATGAGGCAAGGAATATGATGATTAGCAGATTGGCAAACGGCACTAAATTTTGTCAAAAGATGAAACTCCCACTATTGCCTCTCTGCCATAACGATGAATGTGATAGTAAGGAAATGACCTGGAATTGTCCAAATATGCAGTGATTTAATGAACCTTGCCATTGTCCTCTTGGACTTTTTCTATATCTGCATTGATTTACTACTTTATTTTTTGGTGCTTCTGTATAAGCATTGCATACAGTACTCCCAAAGCTATGTGTTTCATATAATGGCTTTTAATTATCATGTGCATATTTGATCACAAAACAGCCCACAAAAATTTTCTTCTAGCATCAAGCCTCTAGCTCCTGATTCTCTGTCAGAACGGTTCTCTGTGAAATCAAATTTTGTACCATGAAGTCATATGCCTCAGTCTTAGACTTGTCTTTTCCTCAGTTAACCTCATGCCCTGAATGCAAGGTTTTCCCTAAGGCTATCTCTTCAGTTAGCCTGTCAACCCAAATTTATTAGGACTTGGGAAATGGACATCATCTTCTTTTAGCAGTCTTCACTAGATAACTCTTCTTAGTTCTTTACAGAATTCTTCACACCCTTTGGTTCCTGAATTGGCCGTAGACATTATGACTGGCACTACAAGTGATATGAGTTCTTTAATACCCTGAATCCATGGCTCTCTCCCTATATTTTCAGCAACCCTTACAACCCAGTATTGCTGGACAGAACAAAGTAGCTCTGTCACAATGTTCTCCTCACTCAGTTTTGTAATAGACAAATGTCATTATGAAAAGGGCACACATCTAACATTTGTTGTGAATGTCTGTTTTTCAATCATCAAGCAAGAGCTCTGCACTGCTTGTTACAGGATGGCCCTTTCTGCAAACAAGGGCCTGTGAAGGAACTCTGGAAAGGCTCAGCACATTTCAGGTGTCTGATTCAAGGCCTAGGCTGGTACAGCACAGCTGAGAGTCCTCTGCTCAATTTTATTCAGAAAAAGGCTGCTGAGATGGTATTTTAGAGAAAGCTAGGTGATGTAAGAAAATTTAAGAAGAAATAAAAAATAGTAAACCCCCATAGTGTCACAGGGAGAAAAATCAGGAAAAAAATATACTGACATGAAGATGTACAAAGCCAAAAGGAAAATACAGAGAAGTGGATGGTAACAACCCAGTAAGAGCAAAGGTTGGCTGGTATGTTCCAAGGAGGTGGAGAAGTTGATGCTTGCTGACCTGACTGGTGACTGTCTGGCCAGCAGACACTCTCCAAGGGCCTCACTGAGATGGTGAGTATGTTAATATTAACAATCCTTCATTGGTATCTGTCTGCTGTGTGTATTCACCCCCAAATTGCTCTGCACTCAAGTCTGTACATCCTCCTCCTCCTGTTTTGCTGTCTCTGTGGCAGACATTGCCTGAACAAAATGCAGAGAGGGAAGGGTACACACCCATCTAGAATGGGAATGCTGGCCTCAGCATTTCTTTGGGATATGTGATCTACACATTCAAATCCCACACAAACTGAGGACTTAGATCTCCTACCTCTAGAAGAAATATTCAAATTGCTAGACCTACATATAAAGAAGTTACCACCTATGCTGCATAGATTGACAGAAAACCATAAATATTCATAGCAAGACCACCAAATCAGACTGTAGATCTGGCAGAAGAAAAAAATACAAACATAAAATACTAAAATCCCAAATTTTCTATATCCAAATGATGTTAGGCAGGCAGGAGGTAACTGTCTAAATGAAGCCAGTTTGGCAGAGACAGGGTCCACAGTGGAGGCTCTATGGCATCCAGAATTAGAAAAATGCAGAGAGGTTTTCACAGATACAGCGTCTGTGGAGGTCACAGGCAGTTTTCCAGGCTCATTCTCCTGAATTTACACATAAATTTTGTCTAAAATGTCACTTAGGAACTTAAACTTATTTTTGGATTCTACTCCAAGTGGAGAAATGATCTGCAAACAAATGCTTAGTCAGATGGCTGATTTTTTGAGAAAAGGTTAGAAAAATGTGGCTAATTTAACCTAGGGAAATGAATCCCACAAATATGACTTATATGGGAGGAAAGGTATATTGGCTGCAAACCAAATGGATATTAATTGTCCATGGTAAAATTTAGCTTTAAAATCAGAAGACCTTCCTTGTCATTAGTGATTTGAAGTTTGGAGTATGATACAATAGGAGTGTGGTACAGAGAAACATAGTTAATTTCAATATATGATGTGATTGCCAACAAATCACTCAATGATTCATGAAATCCTACCAGTTTTAAAAACTGCATTTCTGTAATAGTGCTCATGAGCAGAATGCATTATATAATTAGCATTAAATAGATTTACAGAACTTAGCTGATTTTAAACATCAAGGTGTCTTTTAGTCATCAAAGAGAGATAATAGAAATCCCCAAAACCACTGTAAAAATCCCTGTAGAATAAAGAAGTTTGTCAACAGGAGGAAGGGATTATCTTTTCAGTTTAAGAATGTATTTTTATTTGCTAAAGTTGCAACCAAGATGAGACTGTTATCTCAATAATGCAAAACAAAATACCATCTTTTATCTTTTTCTCAGATAAGGAGTTTCAGGATGTGATTGAGGAAGACCACTTTATCTCAGTCTGTCATTATTGTTACTAATTGATATGTTTATTTATAAGCAATCACAATGATGAATTAAAATAAGTTATTTTCAATGATCTTTTTCTTCCACACCAAGTGATAAAGGAAGAGAGTTGTAAATACTATGGTGGACTACCAGAAAAGTACAGAGGAATTGGTGTTTCTCCCACATGTTAGAAATTATCTGCTCCTTAATTTTAATATGGTTGAGACTGCTGAATATCTCACTCAATTATGTATAGATGAAATGCAGAGTATGATAACATAAAGATGACCTACTTCTTCAAGTGATGACAATTCTGAAAGGTGTGTACCCTTACCTTACTTCAAGATACATCTTAGTATCTTCAGAAAAAGCTCAAGTTTTGTGGTTTTTTTTTCAGCAACTGCTCTGTTGTATGGGAATTTTTATTTTAGCAATTAAATTTAATAGATAATGGGATTTTTATGTGTATAGTGTCTGTGTATACTTTAATTTCCCTTATTATTTTGCTGAAATCCCTTAGAGGCTTGGAATTATGCTGTCAATGCACAAAAATATATCCCTAGTGTATATATACACACCATCACAGATGCAAAAGAAGCAAAAGTGTGGAAAAATAACTGCTTTTTTATTGAGGAGGAGGGAACATCACTGTATTTGTTTTACTCTCCATCTAACTGCATTGTAATATGTTTGTTGCTTTTTTTCATGCATCATTATAACAAGATGACTAGAAGTCCTCCTTTTTATTGGCAGGTTTAGCTGTAGAGATGTTGTTGCCCATAACAAAGGTATGACCCTTTCTCCTCAGTTTTACACAGAGAAATTCTCATCAAGCACTTTACTACCCATGGTGACCACTTCTTTTACCATGACAAAAACAACCCAAGGAAAAAACAGTAAAGTGGGTACGGGCATCATTCAAAGGCCAGCTTTGTTGTTTATTAAACATTTAAGGTATTTTTGAATATTTTTACAATGAAATACACATGAAAACCAGCTTTCTGTCCTTAACATCAATGACAATAAAATTGTCTTATTAAGCGGTCTTCTAATCTACAAAGTCCATCTTAGAGGGGTTTCAGTATTATTTTGGTACCCCATTTCACTCACAAAAGCCACTGCAGATGGAGAATTTACTTGCAGGATAAGAAGATAATTGTTACATTCATAAACATGACAATCAGAGTCAGATAAAAATTGCTGCAGTGACATTCTCTTTCACGGGTTCTTTTAAGGAGATTCCCAATTAGATGACTAAAACAATTTCAGTTTGCCTGCATACGTGACAGATGACCATGCTGTTGTGCATTAATGAATAGCAACACATGACCTCTCTTAATACTATCCTTGTCTTGATAGAATTGCAATTCCTAAAAATTTCTGTAGGTCCAAAGAAATCCAAGGTTGTTTTAGTGTCTGAAGTAATAATTTTATGGTAAAAATGCAGTTTTATTAAATAGTTATTTTATAAACCAGTTTAGTCAGAGCTTTAAAAATGTTAGGCTATTGCAATCCTTGTTGGCTGTATGTAGATGTTGAGAAGCCTCACTATGCTCCTTTGTACCCTTTATTACAACAGTCTCAAAGAATAATTGTTTTCTGTGCCTCCAGCAGCTGAATTATTATTCCCCACAAACTGGTCAGCAGAATATGTGAGTATTCCCTTCCCACCATCGCTATTATTTGTTCTGAACTGACAAAATGTCTGGTGTCACAGATGGCACTAAAACAACAAACAACACCATCCCCTGAAGAGTTTGTGGTCTATTCACTTCTGTGTTCAATGCTGACCTTTTACAGACAGTCTAGAGAAAACTGGTTTTGTTCAAAAACTAGATCTTAGCTATGGAACTAAGTTCTGTAGCAAATAGGACAACTGTTATTTTTATTACATCTCACAATACATATTTAGTTATAAACTACAAATGCAACTTTTCTATCTGAACCATATTGGATCATATATACAATCACCTTAACCATTCTTTGTAAGACTTTTTTATTTAGGTCATCCACAGTAGAAATACAGAGACAACTGATATATATGACTGCTCTGAAAAGTCATTTTGCATTTTGTTTGCTCTTGCAAATCAGATAATCCTAAAACTAACATGTGCAGTTCACCCCTACAATATGTTTTGCAAAACCAAAAACCTCTGCTAAGAATGATTGAAATGCGTCTTTTGTCCCCATTTTATCTATTAATGCATTAATTGTTTTATGAAGAGGGATCTGCATGCTTCAAGTGAAATGCTATCAACAAAGATGTAAATACTTAAAGAATAAATTATGATTTTAATTTTTCTCTAACTCCTAGCTCTATCCATTCTCATCTAACCTGAATTTTAAATAGTTAACTGAGGACCTAAAGTTATGACCCTGGCTACTCAAATTCCCTCAGCAGGCTATGGGATGTTCTCTGCAGATACTACCAGTGTTGGTGGTCTGACTATTGTATCTATTCCTGATTAGGGAGAGAGCCTGCAGCAAACTGTGCTCCACACAGACCTCACTTCAAGAATGAATTTCAGATTTGCTCAGAGACTATACTAAAATCCAAAGATAAACCTTTCTTAAAATAGTAAGCTGAAGAAAAGATCTATATCTATAATCTGATAAATAAATGGTCTGATATTCAAAAGCTCTAAATATCTCAAGACAGTTCCACTGACTCTTTTCCATTTTTCAGTTCATCTCTTCTGTTTGAATCTTTTTAATCAGAATCACAGTATACATATCTGTTTTATCACTTATATTTATTTTAAATGGCTTTTTAATTTCAGTTTATTAGCAATGATTTATGTATAATGTTTGCTTTCAGTGTCACATGAAAGATATCTGAATCCTTTAGGTACTTAAAAATGAGGGGGACAGGCAAAGAAAGAAGTAGAGAAAAAAATGGGGGATAATTCATAGTCAAGGAAACATACTCTTGAGGAAGAGAACGCCTAGCAGAAAGTGAAGGAAGGTCCCTTACCTGGCTTTGGAAAATTATATTAATTATTAGCTACAGATACAGTAAGAAGTTTGCACATAACCATTTTCTGATATACTGGCAGCTGCTAGGGCAGTAAAGAGATAAAAGAAGAAAACAAAGGGAATGGATATGACATCTGTGCAGAATGCCCATGGCTCTGTGTGATGTGGCCCATGCTGAGAAGCACACAGGCCTTCCAGCAGCTTCTTGAGCTCTTCCCAGTGGATATTTCTCCTAAACACCCAAAATGGGGAGGTGAAAACCACACTGAGCTCCCTGCCATGGCAGTGTGCAGAGATAGCAGAGCACCAGAGCACAGAAATAGTCACTGCCTGGTTTTGCAACACATGGGCAGAACAACACTTTATCATTAGGTGTGGCCATTTCCACTGATAAGAGGCAAATTCCCAAGCTTTGAGGCAATGCAGTGCAAAGTCTAAGGAAAGACAAAGGGAGAGATGAGGTGCAGGTGCAAAAAGGAAAAAACAATCTTTTTAGTGTCTTAGCTTCATCCTCCTTTGAAGTTTCTGCTGATCAGTTCCCAGGAAGACTGTGGTGACATGTTTTAACTGACAATAATCTTATCTGTATGTCCTGCTCATTGTTTTGACCTTGCACTTTCCTGCCTACAATTCTGCCCTTGTGCCACCACACAATAGAAAATATTGGAAAGATTGTCTTAAAAAGGAATATACCATTTGGTCAGCAAGAAAATCCTGTCTAGAATTTTAACTCGAATAATGTGAGCATATTGTGTTCTCCCATAGTTTGGAAAATATGTACAAGAATTAAAAATATAACACTTCTTTTTGGGAAACTTCAAACCAATATTAATTAAAAATTCTTCTCAATATTTTGTACAGAAACATGACTGCAATCTCTTTAAAAATATAACATACTGTGATGCTACAGTATGACTTAAAGCAGATGTTTTCTTGGTGTTTAATGTGCTAATAAAAGCTATATACTCCGGCAATCACACATAAGTTTGAGTTTACTTTCAGGAGACACCATATAATTATGGAAACAAAATACCAAATAATGTAAACCCAAGTAAATCTGCCCAAAACAAAAGTACTCCTAACTCAATATAAATGTTAAATATAAGAGGAAAAGACAGGCCTTATCTGCTAGGGAAAAAAAAAATAACCACAAAAAATCAAATTGTGAAATGTGGGGACTTCATTTTTCTGTCTCATTAGTGTCAATAAATCTGTCATAGCTCCTTGGAATTAAGGGCAAGGCTACAAAATATTGAACTACAGTAGGAGTACTCCATTTCCCAGTGGACTTGCATGCAAGTAATAGATACATTATGCTTGAAAATTATTTGGTTTACCCTTCTAAAATTACATTTTTCACATCTCAAAATACACACTACTGGTCTAGTGACTACAAAGTGGGAAAAAACCCTATACAGATAGCAAAAAATGAAGTGCCTCCAAAATTATCTCTTTGCATTCCTTAGTTACACTTTCACTTATTTTTTGCTATCTTCAGAAGCAAAAAGAATCCTTTCAAATCAAATATTCAGTTCAGGTTTAATACTAATTACACAATTACTTATATAGTTTAGCTGATTCAAAATTTCCCCTTGATGAGAAGGCAGAGGATCCCTCCATACACCTTCAAAAATTTGTCATGGAAAGGGCAAATCCATAATTTTACAGTCCTATATGCATGAGTGCTACATAGACAGACATCCTCACACATACAGATATACACAGCACACAGGAAGCCAAACAAACTCACTCACTTTATTCATAGAGTTTTATGTCCAGAAGGGGCCATTATTCTCAACAGATTTGATTCTTTAATGCCAAAATCCCTCTAGTTTCACAAAGAGTTTTCTATTCTCAACCTTTCAGCACTTCTTAGAAAGATAACCCCAATAAGTTTACTGGGGGGAACTTCTCTATCTTCAAAGATTATTGTTCCAATAATTTCTCTATCCATTGAAATTTTTTCATGTTGGCTCTTAGATGGCATAAAAATACAAAAACAAAAGCTAGAGAAAATACGAAGTTTAAGTATATTTATCTTTTTAAAGAATCATATTAAAACTTTATAATCTCTAAAGGAAGTAATGCAAGACCAAGATGCACATGATACAAGCTCAGCAGCTTCCCACACCACGTAGCTGAACTATAACTGAGTCTAAACTCACAGTCTCTTTTGGCAAAAAGTATCATAGTTACTTAGCTTGGTTTAACTGGTTTAAACTTTGATTTAAACCATGGAAAACTCAACAATTATGCTAAAACCAAAATAAATATGGCTCTATTGTGAAATAACACATTTTCTATTTGCATTTATTATTGTATTATTATTATTGTATTATTATTATTATTATTGTTATTGTTATTATTATTATATAAAATGTATTCATGTTTAATAGTTTTGTACCTTATGTCAGGTTTGAAAAACCTTATTCTTGTGGTTAATATTTATATCATTCTTACAATGCCAGCAGAAACTGAAGGGAAGAACTTTTATCTTGAAAGCATGGCCTATCTTGAACAATGTTTTAAAAGGTTATTTGATGTAAAGTGTCCTTAGTAAAATTTTTAGATAAATTGAAAATTGCTGAAGAGTTTTAAAAAGATTTTAAATACTTTTAATATAAAATGTTACTGGGTTCTAAAGTTAACTGCTGTTTTTACTCTTTCATTTCAGAAGCACATAGTTCTCTTACTTTAGTTCTAAACCCAAAATAATACCATCTATCACAAAAACAACTAAAAATTCTACTTCTCCAAACCTTGGACAGAATTCTATATTTTTATCCCTTATTAAAAAACTCAAAATGGCAAAAAATAACCCTTAACATAAATAAAAAATAAACAAATAAGAGCAACATTCATTTGAAGTTTTATGTCGTCAAATGTGTTGCTGTTTTTCAAAATAGACTGATATTATTTTCTCATTAAAAGTCAATTTTCAAGTCTTAATTAATTTTGAAGCATTTGCTCAATTCTTGAACACTCTTTTTAAGAACCTGTTTACATCATAAATAACATGATCCAATCCTCAGTCTTCCAGGATGAGTGACACTAATGTCAGCTTCTAATTAACTTAATTGTATGTTCTCTTATAAGTCAAGAACAAACATCTGGAGATAAAAATTACAAAGAAGTCAATAGCTCTCAGTGGTTTGATAAAAAGTGAAAAATTAAAAAAAAAAAAAAAATCAGAAAAACTCCCCCAAAACCCACCTCAAACACTAAAGTCCGTAATTTCCACCTTTTTAAGTTTTGTATTACTTTCTTTCTTCCTTCCTTTCTTCTGTCTAGTCATAGTGGGGTGGGGGGAGAAAGAGAAAAAAAAAAGCAGATGGAAAAGAAGCTGAACAGCATTTTTGTTTTCCTGGAAAAAGAATGTTAATGAGAAGTTGTGTTCCTCCTTGTTCTCCAGGCTAGGAAAGCCTGCACATGGCCAGTGGAATTCTAGTGACTAAAGTAAGGTGGGGGTCTCACCCAGGTAGCACCTCCAATTTTCTGTGTAACAATTCTGAGCAAAAATGCTACAACCACTTTTATTGTTCTTTTCTTCTTCTTCAGAGACAACTTTCTGCTATTTATAATCTCTCCACTCACCTCAGGATACTCCTGTAAGGAATGGTCTAAACCAAAAGAAATAGCATTTTACAAAAAAACCCCAAATGTCCCAAAACAAAACAGTGGAATAGATTTTGTTGATGATCTCTAAATCTCTTTATTTTTTTCTAAAATTATCAAAATTTAGACAAAAGTCTCCCTCCAAAAATGAATTAAAAAAAACAAACAAACCAACCAACCCCACCCAAACCAATCAAATAAAAATACCCTCCACCACCGCCAAAAAACATCCCAAACCATAACAAAGCAAAAAAAAAAAACCACAAAAGATTTTTGGCAAAACTGTTCAAAATAATTTTTTAGTTCTTGGCTTTGTGGCACCTGAATAATTTAGGTACTTCATTGTCACCTTAGTTCATAGTTCATTATAAAACCAGGATATAATTTGATTTTTTTCTTCTCAAAAAAGGTTTCTTTATAACAGAAACTTATTCATAGTTTTATACAATTACACAGCTTAAATTAGGAACTCTCATTTACATTCTATTTTTCATTCATATATATAATGTAAACCAACTAAAAAAACCTCCAAATCTTTTAGTAAAATATGCATCTGCCTAAGTAAAAACAAAAATATCAATTATACTATAATTTGATAGAAATTTTAAATAACCTCAGAAAGCAAGAGCCTTTGTCAATATGGGTTATGGAGAGCTACAGATATAAATGCATGAAGAGTGTATTACAAAGATCATAACTGGATGTATGGCACAGAGAATTTAAATTGCATCCTAAAACACAACAGAAATTATCATATCTGTATTACAGTCCATGTAATCAATTCCCAAGCCTTTGACACCAGAATAATATGCAGTCTGCTTGTAAAATGAACCATTTATGGAGCTCTCTTCAAAAAAACATCTATAGGCAATGAAGTGGAAAGTTCACATCTGTCTTCAAGGGCAGATCTGGAAGCAGTTTCCAGTGTGCAGAAGTGAAGTTTTTTGTACATCAAAGCAGTTAAAATTAGATCTTCCAATCATCTGTATTTAATATAAAGCCAGGATTTCAGAAATAATATTTTTTCTTTAAAATGGCACTTGTGTGCAATCATTGTAATTATTCTGCAAAAACAACTAAACAGACTTTTTTTCCCCAAAAAATCTTGAGTTTCTACTGCTATGTTTTCAGATATGATGTGATATAAATTTAGAATCATGTAAGCCAATTAAAAACAATTAGTTGCAACATGAAAGTGTTTCTATTACACTGGTATCTGGAAAAAAAAAAAGTTGCAAATATTAATTCAGCTGATTGTTCATTCTTCATTCCATAGTGATGGAATAGTTCACTTCCCATAGTTTGGGAAGTGAAATAATACCCAAAATGCCTAACAAAAGTAATAAAATTGGCCATTCTTAAAATTTTGTAAGATATCTTATTGTTGATTGAACATTTACCACTGTAACTAACATGACAGATTCATTTTATCTTGATTCATTAATTTATTAATATTTTGCTTCAATCTCCCTGATTATGCTACATTGGCACTTAGAAAAAACATTATCCTTTGATGCTTCATTAGCTACTTCTCCATCATACTTAAAAATGTACATTACAACAATAATGTATTACAGTAAATCTGTAGCTCACTCAGATAGTACTCAGATAGAACTAATTTGTAGATGGTGCACTATATTGCCAAAATTTCCTTAGAAATTACTTATGGGAATAGTATTGCTGTCAATAATCATCAGTGAATTAATTGACAATGTTGGTCATGCAAGTAGGAAAACAAAGCCATATCTGCAACAAAATTCTATTATTTTATTTTATGACAAAAGTTTATCTAGGAAATTGCAGAATAAACTATGCTGAACACATGAAGACAGAGAAGAAGTAAGCCTGGTTTTGTCTGCTTTTACGCAAAAGCACTCCCTTAATTAAATCAATAAACTATATGAACTAATTTAAAAAGCAGACAACAAATAAAAGTAGGAAATGGTTTAAGAGTTTAACAAAAACTGAAAAAAAAACCCAACAAAAGTCAGTAATTACAAATGTTGTGGAAAACAGACTGTACCACAGTGCAAGGCCTGACAGGTTGAATGCTCACAAACAGGCATCACTGAAAAGAACTGGGAAACTCAGCTGCTGGAGGAAGAAGCACAGCAAAACCCAGAGGACTTGGGAGGCTACAATTTAAAAAAAAACACATTTTACTCTCATTCCATCAATAATGATCCTGCTCAGAGAAAACGATGATTTAAGAAAGAGGAAATGAGTGCTGCTCTATTTATCATGGTTTGGTAACCACTTTGTGTTATGTAACAGCAGTGACTATGGTAGAAACACACTTAAAGAAAAATGCTTCTCTGTGGGAGTGGCTGATCTGCCTTTAGAGTTTCCTCTCTAAAACCTGATGAACTCTCTAGGAAGTTTTATGTTTGCTAGTTTGATTTGAAAAACATGTCATTGTTGATCTATTGTAAGAGGATTCTGAATCACAGGAGCCCAAATACAGTTTTTTAAGAGCTTCTTTTTAGTATGAATCTGTTTTAATCAATATGTCAGAGAATGAAACCTTTTTGTCAAAAGGGTTATCCAGAGCATGTATGTTTGATAGAGTCTTTTGTGCCACCAATTAAGAAATTAACTCACTAAGTTTCCAGAATTTCTGGAGATAAGAAAATACTCAGTCTTTATAAAAAAGACTATAAGTAGATAAAAGACATAAATGAAGTTCTAGAAATTATTAAAAGTCATATTAAACATAATGCAGCATTTCAGACTCAGGCTACTTTTCTTAAATCCCACTCAATAATGTGAATGCACTTTATATTTGTTGCCCCAAACCACCCACAACCCTCCTCAAGCTGACCCAGATTGATTCTACTTGGTTTAAACTCTCCATGCTTAGCTGGAAAGTGTCATAATCTTACACTTTTTTGCAATGATGAAAGGCATAAAATATTTCTAAAATATCTTGTGAAAAAACTGCATGACCACATTATATTTTTATAATCTGTGCATATTTTTAATGAGCCACTTAGAAACAGCTAAGGGAACAAAAAAAACACTGTAGAATGGGCAGACTAAAAGAACCTGGAAAATGCCATTTGAGGGCAACAGAAAGGTCACATTTTAAGAAGCTCAGAGAAGTTGTACTTATTTTGTGCTACTTTCTGTACTCATTACAGCTTGATGATTTTCACCAGAAAAAAATTAGTTTGTGATATTTTCTGTTCTCATTACAATCTATGTGACAAGAAGGCATTATGAATTTGCCATTTCTATCCCTTTTACAATCATTTTTACAAGGATAAATTATACCAGCATTCATGGTTGACAGTTTATCACTCTGAGATCCACTAGGTAGGTAAGCAGTATCTGATTTTAATCTCACATTTACCTGGTGAGATTTAAAAGTATCCTCAGTAAAACTGAGACCTTTGCCAATTTACACAAATGTCGTGTCAGACGTAAGTAAACATGAAGCTAATCTACAGACTTCAGATGCAAAACCCCCCAGTAAATCTGGTGACACAACAGGTAAGGTGCAAATAAATATTTATGTCTCTCTTCTTTAGCTTTTCTGTCTGATCTAGGCTATTTATTATAAGATCGACTCAGTTTCTACAGACCTGTTTTATGTTTTCTAAAATATTATTCCTTTTTCAGACTCCAGTATTCTTTCTTCTGTCTTACATAGATGACAACAAGCTGCATTTAGACAGTTTGCTCGTTTCAGGGTCAGAGTCCTGCTCAGACTTTAATTCACAATGCTCCTAAGAACCATTACAGCATTCTGTGGAATAGTCAAGGTGTACTTGGAGAAGTTATGATTTATTTTAGACTGTTTAGTGAAACAGACAAAGCCCAGCAAGTGATCTTAGGTTTAGTGTCTGTATTTCCTTTTGTTCCCTGCTCACATTAATTTTGAGGAAGTTAAATTTTATATGTGTAGAAAAGGAAATGTCCCAAAAGTTGGATGATAAATGTTATAAACTCCAGCTTTCGATGGTATTCCAGAAAAATGGAAGAGAAAAATGTATAGATCATTTCTCATCTATGAATAGGACTCTTACTAAGGCCTTTTTTAAATTCTGCATAGGGACAATGTGGCCATTCTAAATATCAGGGTTATAGAAAGAACTTGCACAAACTCCAGTTAGTTTTCTAAAAAAGTTGGAATACAATTATTATTTTCCCCCATAGAAGATTTCTGGATGATAAACACTCTCCAGTCTTGGCGTGATAAAGAGCATTTTCTGATTTGTGCAATATACCTCTAGAAGAGATGCACACAAAATGTAACACACAAAAACTGTGCTTCAATGCACATCAATAATTGTCATTGAAAAAAAAGCCAATAAATCCTGACAGATGACTTGAGATTATCTGTTTCCCATAATCACTTCTGAAGTGTTAAAGCTTCACTGTGATTTAAGGTAGGTCTGTTGAAGTTCATCCTAAACAGATGACTTAAAATTAAGCTACAAAATGTTTTTAAGGTAATCAGACTTTCCCTGTGCATAACCTGTGAAAAAATAAGATTATTTGAACTGCAGAAGGATTAACTATTCCTTGAATATAACAGACTTCAACTAAAGTGAATCAGATCTGTTTAGCCCACTGTGGCTGAAGAGAATATTTAACATGTTTTGTGTAGGGGTATGTTTTTGTATATTGTTTACCTGCAAATTTAAAGTTTCTAGGTGTAGAGTCTAGTAGTATTCACCACCCAATCTTGACAGAAAAATTAAATATTCTAATTTAATATCTGGACTCACCACAATATTAACTGGAATCAATTCAATTTTATGAACAGTTGATTTGGCAGATCACACGTTAGAACTGAATAAAAAAGATGATGGAAAAAATAATTTGAAAGCGCTAGAAGGACAACTTTTGATGGCTGCTTAGCCTCTCTTCTGGAGAATATAGAAAAGAACAAAGAAGCACAGAACTGTAAATCTATCTCCCTCTCTTGAAGTGTACAAATGCTATCTGAGATAAAAGAGAATAGATTTCAGTGGGACATTAATATTACGTGAGTTGAAACACCTGACAATAAACCTGAGCTAGGTACAGCTAACTTTACAGGGTATGAAAGAAGCATGTCTCTCACAAACACAAGCAGTTGTCTTATTTATATGTCTTAAAATTTAATACAACACAGGCCTAAAACATTTTAAGAGAGAAGATCAGATGTTAAATCTGTGCCCTGCTTAGCCATTACAGCACTTCCTCTCAAGGTGAGTTGTGCTGTTGTGGGCCATCAGGCTCCCTAATGGGCAGGGCTCCATGGCCACATCTTAAAACAAAGGGCTGGGTGTTTGTTCTCTAAAACTGACTTCAAGTGGCACAGCACAGCTCCTGTCTGTAAGACTTTGCTAGCCCTTTCCCCTAAATGCAATTCAGCCCAAACCAGAATGACTCCATCCAGTCTGGCTGTGGTAGTATTTTGCAAGCTATAATGCAAATTATGACCATCAACTGACTTGTAGTATAATAAGTTGTTATGTGCTAAAAACATGCCAGGAAACATGCTGATCAAGAGTACAAGCAGCTTCAGTCTATAACTTGTTCCACAATTCAAACTTAGTTTACTAATAGTTTATATTGCTTATGGTCTCACTATATCCATTGTGTTTGGCAAGAACATAATTTCAACATAGCAGTAACACTTTTTTTTTTTTTTATTCCATTAAATATTTCAATTTATTCAGGAGAAACCTATGTTTTAAAAGAGACTAAAGGGAATTGTTATATCTGACCAGCTTAAGCATTGTAGCTGAAAATAAAAACAGAATGATTCTTCCTCCTAAGAGTTTAATTCTGAATGAACACTATGAGTGAATTCACTCATATTTAATTTGACACAGATTAATGATAAACTCTGAAATAGCATAGCATAGATTATTTGCATTACAGATCAACTCTTAAAAGAGTGTAGTTTGGTCATTACAACAATTTGCAAATTGGTACTTAATTGTAAATTCTTCTGCTTCCATGTTGTTCAATGCTGTTTAATTCTGCGATTTACTCTTATGAGCAACTTTTTGCAATTAATACAGTATCATTTTATGTCTGTGAGAGTTTTCCTTGATGCTCTGACTCCATTTTCATGCAAGAGCCATAAGTGAGAATGTTCATTAAGTTCATTATTTTAAACACCTGTATTGAAAAGGATGAAAATGTTGCAATTGGCTCTTACTGTAATAACCGCTATTTGAAACCAGGATTTAGATTTTGTGGACTTAATCTGTCTCTAGCATATGTAAATTTAAACCAGATTCAGGAATATAAGAACATTATGAGAGAAGTACCAAATGTAAAAGACAAACCACATTCCTTAGTTGCTTAGTTTAGCTCTCTAATACACGATAGTAGAAAATAAATTCTAGACTTGCACAATTTCTGTTAGAAATTCTGCTGTTCAGTAAAAAAAGCCCAAAACAATCCATAACAATCAGCCAATCCATTCTACTCCCACCCCCCAACAAACAAACAAACAAGCCCAAAAACCAGCCCAGAACTAAAACCAGCCCACAATGAAGAAAAATAAAGATGATAATCTTGGTTACATGCCTGAATGAATATACAAGAGGTAGAGGAAGTCTTCAATAATATCTACATATAATTCAGAAACTGTTGACTATAAACAGTGAAAAATCCAATAAACAATGATTAAACACTTGACAGTGTCAACTGCTGGGCGTGAGAGCCTAAAAGCAGGGGGAGAATATGGAGCTGAACAAGTAAATCAAAAGTTTCTGAATTTCCAATGACAGATATTATTTTTAATTTATTTTTCCGTTTCTATTGATTAATTTTACTATCTCATATTAACTTCCAAAATTAAGGCAAACAATATTTTAGAATCTCTTTTTCAGAAAAATTCATGTATTATTGCAAATCCATGAGCCTTCAACCCCAGAAGATATCTGTAGCATAGGCTATTTCTCTAGATGGAAATTTTATTTTAGTTTAGTTTTATTCACTCTTTTAGGATAGCAACCTTCTTGACAACATGCTGTTTTGTCAGGTTCATCATGGCTCATTGAAATGAAGTTCACTGAGAAGTTCAGAGGTCACTCAAGAGCAGAGAGTCAACCATGTATTTTTAACAAATTGATTCTGACCGAAGATAAAACTCAAATCAGTTTTACAAGTATACTCAGAGACACACAGGCATCAGCTTGTATTTTATATGACTTTCTTTAAAAGAGATATAACTATTGTCATAAGTCATACTTAAAAAATAAGCTAAAAAACTATAATAAAAGTGGCCAAATTTAGTATTCTACATACTCCTGTTCCCTTGTAGGGTATACCTCTTAGAGTATATCATTGTTTTTTCTAAATAGAACAATAAACACTGAAAACATTTGAATGTTTACCTTTTTTAATCTTTCTGCAAACAACACTGTGAATGTACAATTCCCATTCCAAATCAGACCTAAACTAGTATATTCTTACAGCACAAAGCCTGCCGGATCCAGTAACAGTCACAGCACTCCTAATCAAAGGTGTATCAGGATGAATAGGAAGTGGGATTAGGCATTTTTGAAAACAGTTTGCACAGTGCATAGTGTCTTACTGAGAGAGTGCACTGAATTTTTTACACCTGACATGCCACAAAATGCAATTTCCCAGTAATTCATAGGAGCAGAACACTTAGCTTCAACAGGAAACACTCCAAAGAAATTACTGGATTCTAGGGAGAGATTAAAGTTTAGCCTTTCCTTTGTTATTGCTCAAACAAGTTAAGGTTTTTGCTTTTTTTTACCCCTGTAGAAAGTGACTGACAAGAACAGGATTTCACTGTTTCAGCCATCTGCTGATATGCTTTTAAAGAAGCCTGAAAGAGTCATTCTCACATAATTCTTGCTGTTGAGGCAGGGTCAGAGGAAATCACTGCAGACTGCAGGAATTTCTTGCTCACTTCTGGAAGAGGTAAATTAAATCCAAGATTTCTTTGAGGACACCAGGACTGGAATCACTGCCCTGTTTGTGGAGATGCACAGGGCTCGAGTCATTCTGTGACATGTTCTCACCTGAATCATTTAAGTGTCATATCATAAAATGTTTACTCATTGACATGAACACTATTATAAATGGTAAAAAAAGGAATATGATAAACATATCTCTAGTTCCTACAGTCTGAAAGAGACAAACTATCTGTGATATATTTTTAATAAATAATTCTGTCTCCACTTGCTCTACATGATCAAGATATGACTACATATTAATGCAACCTTAGATATCAAAGAGCTACACTTATAATGTTGAAAGTAAATAGATTTTTTAAACTCATTTTTATAATGTTAATTATATATGAAAATTATAATCCTAAAACCCAATTAAATTAATCTACCCCAGACTTTCTAGAAATTTGAAGAAAATACCTTTACTTGAATCAGGTAGAGATTAAATATGAAACTGTCTCTTCTAAAGCATTCTAGAATCTCTAACCTGGAAATATTTTGTAAAAGTCTAGAGATTAAGGTAGTAAAGGCTTCTTGCCCAGTTTCAAATGAATCTTTCTCCAATGGTTTTGTCACATCTAAAGTTTGAAATCTTTTTGTTCCCATGAAGTAGTTTTTATAATTACTGCCCAACTGTAATCTTACTTTCTTGTTTAGCCAGCATTCAGAAAATATTAACTCACTTCCACTCCAGAGAACTTATTTGACATTTATTTAAGCATTTAATTTAATTCAGCAACATTTCCCTTAAAGATAAAGTCTTCAGACTGTCTTTCTCTCACTGACATGCACAGAAAGAAGGAGGAAGAAAACAGTGAGAGGAAAAGATAAGTGCACTAAGAACTTCCATTTCCAGAAGGGTGTTATGAAAGGCACTGATTAATCTTATGTGTCTGAAGTGACAGCCTATGTGCAAAGAAATGATTACTTAACGCTGATAGAAACTGTCAACCAAAAGGACACTTAAGGAATATTTTTGTGATGCTCAGAGATTAACTGACAAACTGCTGCATATGGATAGGAAATGTGTATGTTCATGTAAAGAAAGAGCTTTTTTTGTGTGTGACTTTTTTTGGGGAAATTACTTTGAAATAAATAATGATAATGTAATTTCTTCATATGGCCAGAATGCGCAAAAGCCACCACCTTCTACTGAAAAGTTTTTTTCACTTAAAAATATGCATTAACAGTCCAACACACAAAAAAGGATCTGGAAGATATGAGCTAGTATCTACAGAAGACCTGTGCCTTCTGTATAGCAAACAAGCAAGCAAAGAAAGATACTCTAACATGCTTGAAATAGTATTAGGTCCTTATGTTTAGTCACCTCAATCCTAGCCTGGAGCTCTGGGTTCATGTTATCAAGAGCTCACACTAAAGTGTATTCTTAGTGATATCTCTCCAGGATACCCAATTCCTTCTCTAGGCTCCATCAGGGAGTTTGACTGGATCTTCACTCTCTCTAACAGGAGGCTGGATATCTGTTCGTAGTCAACTAAATTTAAAGCTAGTAACCTTTATCTGAATCCCACCCAGTCTCAGTGAGCACCAGGAACAGAACGGGAAAAATCAGGATTTGATCCAAAATCCTTCTCATTTCTTCACTGAACTTTGTATTAAAAACTGTACAACTACTATAGTACAAGATGTGACTTCTAATAATTTTTAAGATATTAAATGAAAATTTTAATAATGCTGAGTTAAAAGGTTCAAATACAATTCAAAGTAAGAACAAACAGACCTCAGCAATGATCCTACAAACAGTGAAAGAAAATAAGTGAATAGAAAATTAGATCTAAAATGCAATCTCACAGGTCTTATTATTCTTTGATGTAAAAAGTTTCAAGTTTTTACATCAAAGAATGTAAATGAAAAATGTAAATGAAAAAACAAAGAATGTTTTTTCAACATTTCAACTTCAACTTCTGTTTATGAAGCAGTAGTGGAAAAACTTGTTATAAACATCCTAAGTTATAGAAGAACTCTTATAAGTATTTATATACAAGGATTCATACACATCAGTGAACACAATCATGATATGGTGCTTAACGAAGAAGCTCTCATTAGATAAGCTCATGTAACTACCAGCATGTGCACTTTCAGCCCACTGCATTACAAATTAAAACAGAATAGTTCCTTGTGATTATAGTACTTCTACCAATGTCTAGTCAAATGCACTTTAATACAAAGTAAGGATAAGCTGAGAATATTGGTATAAGCAATGAAGTTATTGCTTGCTAAACAGCTTCCAATGCAGCCACACCACATGACTAAATGTTCATTCCCATTCTGACTGAATTTTAAAACATGTTACAGTCATACTTTTAGTCACATTTGTAACAATTAAAGTTGTCTTATCATCAGTCAATGCTGTTATGATGACATAAGTTAACTAATTGAAATATCATACTAATTTCTTTGCAGTCATTTAACAGTGGAGATTCAATATAGAATCAGAGAAATGTTCAAGTTGAAAAATACCTTTAAGGCCATGGAATCCAACTGTTAAACCAGCACTGCCAAGTCCACCACTAAACTATGTCCTCAAACATCACATCTAAATGTCTTTTAAATACCTCCAGGCATGGTGACTCCCAACACTTCCCTGGACAGCCTGTTCCAATGCATGACATCCCTTCTGATGAAGGAATTTTTTCCTGACACCAGATCTAAACCTTCCCTAGTGCAACTTGAGGCTGTTTCTTGTCATTTTATCACTTGTCACTTCGGAGAAGAGACCAACCCCCATCTCACTAAACCTCCTTTCAGGGAGTTTTAGGGAGTGACAAAGTTCCTCCTGAGCCTCCTTTTCTCCAGGTTAAACGCTCCCAACTCCCTCAGCTGTTCCTCATCAGACTTTTGCTCCAGACCCTTCCCCAGCTCTGCTCCGTTCTCTGAACTCTCTCCAGCACCTCAATGTATTTCTTGCAGTGAGGGGCCCAAAACTGACCCCAGGATCTGAAGTGTGACCTCACCAGTGCTGAGTACAGGGGTGATAGGCATAGTTAAGGAGTNCACCTGCTTTACAACTCTCGGGTTGTGGAGTCTTTTCCGCGCGACAGGGGGACAAGCACTGCCCTGGTCCTGCTGGCCACACTGTTGCTGATACAGCCAGGAGGCCTTGGCCACCTGAGCACATGATGGCTTGTGTTCAGATGGCTCTCAACCAGCATCCCCAATTCTTTTGCCACCAGGCCACATTCTAGTCACTCATCCCCAAGCCTGGAATATTGCATGGAGTTCTTGTCACCCAAAGGCAGGACCTAGCACTTCACCTTGTTAAACTTCATATTACTGATGCAAGCCCATCGATCCAGCTTTTCCAGATCCCTCCAGAGCCTTCCCACCCTCCAGCATACCAGCATTCCCACTCATCTTGGTGTCATCTGTGAATTTACTGAGGGTGCACTCATCAAGCAGGGTAGGTACTCAAGTATATGGATAAGTACCAGAGCTCAGCTGATCTTTGGTTTGTCAAGCTGCTGCAATTCAACTCACATCTGATCATGTGTTTGAGCACATTTTAGAACTTACTCTAAAATAACTTAATGCTTTACCAAGCAATTAGTTTGAATAAACTGATCAAGTAAAGCAATAGGCCAAGATAAAAACTAAAATCAAATATGAGAAATATGGTATAATGCATCAAAAACACTGATCTGTAATGAAATTGTAATCAAACAACTGCATGCTGATGATTTGTAGCAACAAGACTTAGTTATCAAGCTCCTTGAGGTACATATATTTTAATTAAGATAGCTACTGAGCCTAGGTGACTTAGGACCAATACAAATTTTCTTGAACCAATAGACTTACTGGCTGACATTATGAGTCACAAAACTGTTTTAAAAACAACAGTAAGGTGATTCTGTATTTGTAAAAGGATGTGATCTCATGAAACATAACTGTTGCAATTAAATTTTTCAACATATATAAGCAACAGAAAGGTCCATTTTGTACTTACACAGGGCTTTTTTTGGCATTTCAGCATCAACAGATGTCATGAGGTGAGGAAGCATGTGGCATCAATGTGGCAATCCTATCTCAGAGCAGAGATAGCCTGCAGAAGAGCTTTTGTAAATGTCTAAACCCACACTTCCTTGGCACTTCTTATCAAGTGTAATGGTCTGACCAACTTCTAAGTAGGAATAGTGCCATGATAACAGATGGATAGAGGTGTAGGCAGCAATAGGAGCATGTACCAGCATCCAGCATATTTACTGAGACTTGGAAAACCTAGCCAGGAATGACTCAAGTGACTGAAATAAAAGTCTATGGTCAGAATGGTTTGCCAATGGCAATTCATCTCTTGCCTCAGTTAACATTTCAAAGTACATACATTCTGCCCTTTCTAAGTTAGGGATAACACAGTAGGAAAATAAGCTTTACAGTAAATATAAATCATGTTTTCAGTCTTATCTGACTTGAGGGTGTTGCATTCTCTGGCAGATCTGGGACTGTTGCTGTAGCTACCCCACACAAGATTGGGACAGCCTTGGAGATCTTTATTTACAAGACTCCTTAGGGCGAGTAGTGCTGTTTTATCAGCACTTTAGTCATCATAGTAATTGCTGAGCTGGCCCCTACTGTGCTGCAGATGAGGAAGGAAGGTTGCTATTTTCAGAATTCTCTGAAGAGGTATTTGTGCCCTTTGACAAAGTGGTTTTCCACCCCATTATGTAAAGGCTTTTCAGACTAGCAGGAGGAAGCCTCTAATAGCTCTTGAGAGACACAACTGGCTGGATTGTCAATAGGGTAAAGGGTTTTCTACTCAGATTTTCACAGCCTGGTTACAGGAAACTGCTCCAGGAAATTTTCCTGACTCTTGAATCCAAGGTTTCAACATTAAATCGAATAGGACTGTATCCAGACAAAGATCAATCGATTAAGCCAGAAAGAACTCATGCAAAAAAACCCTCCTCAGCAGTGTCTGCTCAGAGGGCAGGCAGCTGTGAGGTTACCTCTGCACAGGGACACTGCTTGCTTTTTTCCTGCCAAATGCAGATCACTATTCCATTATATGAAGGAGACCAGGAAGCCAGTCTCCTTCCATAGTTAGCAGTCTGACAGCAGCATCTGAAAAAAGCGAATGAACTCTGCCCTCAAAATAAGACTCACAGAAATTAAATTTGTGTGGATCTCAGAATACAGTGCAGCTGAAATTCAGTTTCAAATAAACCTTAACCAGAACTCTACAATAATATAAAATGGAGAGGCATGGGACAGAGGAAGGAAGAGCAAAAGATTTATGAAAACTCTTGTACCAAGTAATGTCCTCAAAAAGGGTACAGGACATTTACTAAACAAACTTGCCTTGCAGAAAGCTTTTATGCTACACCACAAGCTCACCAATTCTTGTAACAATAAATATATGACACATGACATGATACAACCAAATAACATATTTTAGTGTCAAGTCTAAAATGCCCTCCTGCAAACTTGAAAAAAAGCTCCTGTCTTCTCATGCTTGGGAAAAACAAAACAAAACAAAACAAAACAAACAAACAAACAAAAACCAGAAAAAAAAAACACTTTTATATAGCTTCTGTCTGTTGGTACTTAAATGAGAGAATGAGAGTCTTCATTTAAATGAGACTGTAATACCTTCTATGATCTAAAGCTAGCTTCTCTGACATGGGGTAATACATATATAAAATAAACAGAATATATACATGGTATTTATTATCTATACTTGGAAAATAGTTGTTTTCAAAATAATATTAGCATTATATTATTGGTGTTTTTCCAAGGATTAGACTGATTTAATTTGAAGAAGAATGTAATATTGATGATGCATGTGTTAGGTTAACAAGTTGGACTTGATCTTAAGGGTCTTTTCCAACTGAAATAATTCTGTGAGTCTATAATATTTTCCCATATAAAATTAGTCACCGCATTAAGTTATATTACTTAACTGTATTATAATTCAGAGCCCATAAGGAACACTACCCCTACCTGTGAAGTAAAATTATAAGTGAACACATAATTTTAGAGACATAGACACTTGACTCCAGGTGATAAACCAGGTATCAAGCCTTGCAGCTTTCTAGAAAAGCTACATATTTACTACAGATTGGAAAAGAGGGAGACTAGGGCCAGAGGGAGTACCTGTGTGAAAATTAAGAATGCCTCTGCTTTTCAAGGCATATTATGCAACCACGGAATATTCTGAGTTGGAAGGGACCCACAGGGATCATCCAGCTCTTAAGTGATCCCATACAGAGATCAAACCCACAACCTTACATGGCAAATTCAGGTTGATTTAACAGAAATTCCTTTACTCCATGGAAAGTTTTAGAGAATACAGATTCACCAAGGGTGTCTGCCATGGACAGCAGTTCATGATGTTCAGGTATTTGGTCTGTGTCTGCAGGATAAGAGCCCACATCAAGCGTTACAAGCCCATCTGTCAGCTGAAAGACTGCTGTGAGATGCAGTCCTCACATCAGGGTGTGTACAAAGGGTGATTTTGCAGGCAAGGACTGCAACAAGGCTGTGAGGCATGCAGGGCTCTGAGTCCTGAGAGAGATACCAGTGCAGTGAAACACATGCAGAAAACGTGACTTTGGAGTTTCTTATAATGAAGGACTATTTATGAAAAGGTATTCTGTTACTTAAATAAAACAATATACTGGTAAGGTCAACAAATGTTTGAAATGCTTGAAATGCTCCTTTCTTTCTAGTGATTCTACAGCACAGAGTAGAAAATTCAAAACCAAGTACATTTGTCTTGAGTACAATATGTTGGTCTAATGCCAACAAGAAAAAACCTTTTCAAATTTTGGCATTGTTTCACTTTCCTAACTCTGGGATTCCTCCCTAGATGTTTAGTTTGATAATGGCTCAGTAAATGCTTTCTTCCATTCACCTGATGACAGCTCCAGGAAGCTAGTGCCTGTGTCCTGAAGGGATCCCAAATGATGCTCTGAGAACAGAAAGTGACTAATCTCTGTATTTAGGTTCAGGCAGTTTTTGAGACCTGCAAAGGCAAGCAGCTCAGTAAGCACCTTTCTGAGCTCTGCAACATGTCATAGGACACACATTATGGGAGATATCTAACCATATGTGGCATGATTAGTAAGTCTCTCTCCTAATGAACTTTTTTTTTGCATTCTCTAGATTCTGGAACATAGATGAGGTTGATGCATTAAAACCAAATCCATTTGGTTGTTAAGTATCCATTCAGAGCCCTGAGAATGAGGGTAGGCATAGGTTATGTCATCAGTAGGAAACAACTTGAAAACTTTGATTCATTTGTTCTAGACACTTAATTGCTCAAGGACTACATCGTTACAGCCTCAGGATTATGAGAGATTGAAGATAATTTAGGTCACCTAGTCCAAACAAGGTTTTCCAGACATTTATCATTCATACCCTTCACAGAGCTTCAGCTCACACAAAGGTGAGACACCAGGCCATTAGGTAATTGCTAAAACAAACATCTTGCATACCTTCACTGTCCCATGAGTCCAAAACCTACAGCCTTTCACTGGTTATGGCAAACTCAGTATTTGTTGGGCCATAAGGCATAGTTTTCTTCTGCTTTGGTTATGAAATGATCATAGATGTAATTATTTGGGAATTGAAAGAAAAATTGCTTTAATATTTATTTTATCCAGCTATAATACTTTTAAAAAGGTCTCTCATTGTGCTGTTTTCTAGTAACTCAGTCATCTCCCAAGGATGCATAGGATGAAGCATGTCTCCATGCTGCATCTGTGAAGAGATGGAGGGAGACAGAGAACTCTGGAGCAACCAAATGTGGGTGTTCAATACTATCAAAAATAGTAGGCTGTAAAAATGTCAGTTTTCAAAGAAAAAAATGAGCTGACCCAGATTGTAGTCACTCCCTTCTTCCCAAGCATGTCACTGATTTGACTTAAAGAAAGGTATTTCTTGAGCCAAGAGTGAGGTTGTTAGTTTAGCATTGAATGCATTGAATGTAGATTATTTATGCAGCTGAAGTTGAGTCCTCCTGTTTACTGTGTCCTTCCTTCCACATCAGCCCTTGACATGACATGGGTTGATACTGAAAGGCCAGCAGAGCTCTACCACAGGCCCTTAAGATCACAAGAGAACCTACTGTGTGACACACTATCCATTTCAAGTACAGAGCAGGGACACTAGCTAATACTCTTCACCACACATTCTCCTCCTGCTTTCCAGTTTGTGAGGAACCAATCTCCCAGGGTCATCACAATCCCCTTGCACTGCCACACCACCTGCTCTAGGAACAGAGTGCACGTGTCAAGCTCTAACTTGGATCATCCTTACACAGCTGTCTCTCAGTCATGTGGGGATAAATGGCTGAGATACTTTAAAAATCAAAGCTAGGCTATAAATAAACCTAAGTATTAGCCCAGGCTTCTGTAATTCATTTGCAGCAGTATAATAAACACACACATAACCTCTAAAGTGCTGTACTAGATGCCTCGGGAATGCAGCAGGTATCACTTCTGATTTAAATCAGGCATGTTGCAAACACAGGTACTGGAGGGAGGAAAATGTGCCAAATTTTGGGAAAAGGAAGTGATTGGGATTCTTTACACAAGAACTCCCCACTTGATTTTAAAATTAAGACTGCCATTAAATGTGAATACATACTAATCCTTAGCTGAAGGAAAAGGAAATAAATTTCATTATCTGTAACGATAGAAGATTCTTTCTATTGATTTTTTTCATATATTTATAAGCTATTTCTTAGCTATTCAATATTCATTGCCTGCAATGTTCCCACCAGAATGGATATAGACATGAAGTTCAATGTTCCTGTGAAAGTTTTTCAGGAAGGAGTACTTTCTGTGCATGGAAAAAAAGAAAGAGAAAATTGGATAAATTAAATGAAATGGCTATGAGACTGCAGATCACTGGAATAGGTCATTATAAGTTTTTTTTTCCATATTAGGAAAAAAAAAAGAACCCCTCCACAAAAAAAGATAATTATGAAATAAAAGAAAAAATAAATCCAACACACTGTATCAGATCATCTTATTAACTTGAAAAGCTAAATTTAAAGAAAACTCAGTAGAATCTGTGGTTGCACTGCCTAAAAACCACTTGGTTACAGCTGACAGTTATAATAAAGCAAGAAATGATAGCATCATAAAACAATAGAATAATTTATGTTGGGAAAGATCTTTTGAGATCATGAAGTCCAACTGTTAATCTAACACCAGTGGCAAGTCATCAGGGAGACCTCTAAATTTTTGTTGGCTTGTGTTTGGCTCTTTCCTGACAGCAGATTGGATTAACACCACTTTGCTCCTGTGACTTTGATTTGCTTGTAAGAAGCAATTTCTGTAACCTTAAATTTAGCCTTCTGTATACTGAAGTGTATGCTACACTGCCCACAAGACTTAATTAATCTAAAATACACACAGCTCCTAATCAGTGTTCACTTAGTCTTTCACTAGACAGAAATCATTATTGGATATTACATACAATTTTGAGAAAAATACTGCTTCTGAAGAGGGCCAGATGTTCTTTTCTACTGCTTCAGTTTCACCGTACACAGATACCGTACACTCCCAAGGAAACATTTTAAACCTAGTAAGAAAGGGCTAGAAAAATACATATGGAATATATGTCAGAGGTGAATGGAAGAGAGAAAAACTCCCTTGTGACCTCCTCTGGACCTGTGCAATAAATTTACTTCTGCTTAACTTAAGATCAAGAAAAAGTAAAAGTATATGTCCTGACACAAACACACACACATCCCTTTTCTTGTGCTTAGAACACAAGACAAAAGTCCTAGAAATCAGCACTCTTCCTCATGTTTTCCATATGTATGAGCATTACCTAGTATGGCAGAACAGCCATAGGTATTACTGCATGTAAACAGAATGGAAAAAAGAAAAGGTCATAGTTTCTGCTGGATTTTTTTCCAGGTTCTATCAATAAAAACAAAACAAAACAAAAAAATCATTGTGTATACCCAATCAATAAATCTATGTATAGACACAGAAATACATACATATACTTACATATACATGCATCAGCACTGAAAGATAGCTCTCTGATTTCTTAGCCACAATAGGGAATACAAATTAAGGCCAACATGAAATATGCTTGTATATATTGCTTGAATCACAACAGCATGAGGAAAATGTGCCTTTGTAGCTAAGCAAATGTAAACTTAAGGAAGCATTTCTTGAACTATTAGCTTTCACAAAGAATTACTCCATGTGGTTTCCACAATAGGAAGTCCTCTCAATTCTTTTGAGACTTCTGGGCCTCTGTCAGAGCTGAAATTGCCCCCATGTTCAGAAGTGACTAAGGTCTGATATTTTCTTATTTCATTTTAAAGAAGAAAGTGATAAAGCCCTGAATGTCATTTGTACTATTTTCCACAGCTGCATAAATGTTTGAGTTTTGTCTTTCGTTCTATGGTATGTAACATGACAGAGGAGCCAGGAACAAAGAAATTAGCTGGGTTTCTATCACAGTCTAAACTGAGATACTTGATTGGATTGCAAACTAGCTTTTCATATTCTGGAACTGTGATGCTTTGTGGTTTCCTGTTTATTTCAAATAATTTGGTGGAAAATTTATTGTCTCAAATGTTATTTCAGTGCATTTATCAGATGAATTCAGCTGAAATGCATTAGAATGCTACACTATTCAGTCCTTGTATCTTTTCATATTTTGGCTCAAAATTCACAGATGGATGTGTAATCTATAGTGGACCCACTCATAATCTTTACCAGTGAAGTGGTTTTCAGCAGCTCTGAAGCCCCTGAATTTAACATTTTGCACTGGTTCTGATATTCCTATGATTTTTATTCTAAAGACCCTGCACTTTATCATCTAATGCTGACAATATTCAGCCATTGCCTTCATCTGATCCCACCCAAAATTTAATTTTCCCTCTCTGCCACAAACTCTTCCTGTTAATGCCTTTTTAATAATTCTAAACAATATTTGCATACTAACTCTAATTCAAACTAATAACCTGGCCACTCAGAGCTAAATCTTTAAATTCAAATCGTGCTTCACAGAAACAGTATCCTCTACAACCACCCTTTCAGGCAGGATGCAAAACCCTTTAAGCCTAATCCAACCCTTTATTCTTAAAAAAATTCCTTAAAAAAGATTGCTAAAATAATTAGGTAAGGAAAATTGATAGCCTTCCAAACTCTATTTTCCCTCTATTTAAATATCTTTGCAAATAGGTAAAAATTTTTTCTAAATATAGAAAATATACTGGTTCTCTTACTATCCTTTCTTACAGCAATAGATGGATTTTTCCAGAATGGTGTTCCACAGTTTGGATGACATCTCTCATATCTCCCTAAATCTTCTGTACTTTTGAGTAATGAAGTCTATTTTTTCCCCCCATCACAGGCCATTCTCATTATTCACAACTGCACTTGCACTCTTTCACTGGCCTATGCCATTCTTAAAGCAAGTTTATTCAATAGAGGGACACAACATTCTAGCTGAGATCTTAACAGCAGTGAATGCAGATGAAACAACAGCCTTCTTATAAAGTGTCTGTTAATCTAGGAAAGAGATTTGTCTCCTTTGAAACCATTTCACACTCTTCATTTACATGGAACTCAGGTATATTATAGCCACAGATACTGTTCTGCCTTACTGATGCGGGGGGATGTTTCAGGTATTTGTGATATTTCTTCCTACGAAAAGCAGAGTTTTGTTCTTGTCTTTACTAAATTTATCTTGTTGGTTTTAGATAGCCCATTTTTATCTGTATTAGGAATTCTAACTATGCTCTTCACAGCATCTGCAATTCTTCTCAGCCTTACTTCATCTTCAGTTTCATACCTGTACCCTCTCTATCAATCTCAATAAAGAAAATACTGGGATCTACTGAAAGTATCCCTCCCAGGCTATGAATTCTGCTGTTACTTCTTCAGTCCTGTGGGGATTTTCCTGTCCTCCGCAGAGTGGCACAATAGTCACATATAGCTCAAAAACTGTTTTGGACGGATCAGTAAGTACTCTCATCAGATGTTTCACCATCACCCACTAAATGGAAATATTCATACTTTCCTAATTGCCTCTAACCTAGTCCAGGCTTATTCATACTGAAAATTAGTGTGTTTGTATTACTGGTTTTTTGGGGGTTTGGTTTTTTATTTTTTTTATTAATGTGACTAAGCCTCTGTTTGCTACACTTGTACAAGGAACAAAGAGAATTAATGTGCCACAGATTGCTCAATATATGTCAGGCAGCAGTAAAAGAACTTTTAAGCCATTAAAAACCAATGCAAACTAAAGTAATTAAATCACAAAGGTCTGCAATTCCATGTCACTCTATTTCTGTGATTTCTTCTTGATCATGGTCTCTGGTTTCACCTGTATTTCTTTGGCAAAAATACCAGCGCGAAAAGCCTCTGCCTTCTCATCCATTTACTCAAAATTTCCTGAAAACACATCTGAACTTGACTAAGGAACTAATATGGCAAAAATCAAATATTTATGAGGCTTAACTTTTATTAGGATTAAGGGAACTTTCTCATCTCATGGACACACAAACAGTTGAACAGTACAATTCAATGGATATGAGACGGGAATGAGCAAGAGGGAACAAATGCCACTTAAATCACTGTAAATAACTCTGTCATCAAATACAAACCCTTTCCTTTGCTTAGCACTTCAGTACTGCAAACAGGACATTCAAAAGAACTCGATTATGCCAGGTTTCTTTCAGAGACAGTGGAGAAAACCAGGCATTTCTAGGTCACCATTTTTATCAGCGGAAAAAGGCGCTTACGTGGAGGGTCTAATGAAAATATCTTTAAAAGTACCTATTTCTTTCCATTTATATCACAATTCTCCTGACAAAAAGTGGGTTTGCAGTAGGCATGTTCATGGGAGTGACTCCACTAACAAAGGCACTTTGTGATTCTACTGACAACCTTAAACCAACACGATATTTGCATGCATGTAGTTCTAGAACTTTCCTAAGTTTACACATTTTTCTTCATTGTTTTGGGGTTTTTAACTTTTGTCGGAAGTTCTGTAAAACTTTCTTTGTTTTTTCAGTCACTGGTTAAATTATTTCAAAACCTCACTAATATAGTCCATTACTGAGTTATTAACAGTGCTTTAACTGAGTAATTTACTATTTATATAATCAAATTTGTGCCAAACTACAGCGTATAAACATAAGGCATTTAAGATAATTAAATTCCAAGCATTCAGTATGGTTCAGTTCACTGGCCTCCATGACTATTCAACTAATAGATTTCAGTACAATTGAATTTAAAAAAAAAAAAAACATAGTTAAATCAGAAAACAAAGCACTGATTTTCAAATCTTAAATGATTTCAAAAGCCTTTTCCTAGCTACAGAATACATTTCAACTTTTCAGGATTATACCCAAGCCCATAGACAGAATAAAATATTATAGCCTTTTTTTCCCCCCATTAATAAATTGTTATTTATGTTTTTATCAATAAGAAAATCCTGTAGCTGCTATTCTCAGAAGTCTTAGAAAATAGAAATGTAGCAACAAGCAGAGCTAGTAAAAAAATAAAAACAGTTAATTAATGTCCTTTAAAAATCTAAATTTCCTGCAAGGAAATTTTAAACTATACTGCTTTAATTAGGAATAGAAAAGATTTTTCCAAGTTAGCTTATTTCTGTCCACTTAAGTGTATTTCATTTCATATTACTTTTTTAGTCAGAACCTGCCTGACTTAGCAAGAGTTGAGCAGGAAAATTTCAGTATCACGATGCTTGCAATCATATTCTGTCTCTTCATCCCATATTGTGGAAACTGATATAAGTGTAATTTTTCACACAACATAAAATTTTTATTATTTTTATTCTGTTATGTCATCAGCTTTATTTTTAGTTTAACTTGGCACCAAGTTGTCACACTTGATCTAATGCAGTCTCATGGATGAATTCTAATTAATTCAGATGCCTCCTTCCTAACCTCAATGAGCTGGTCCCGTGGGATGGCCTTCCTTCATAATGCCAGTGCTTACCACAGCTTCTCCTGAAAATCCCACTCCATGTACCTTATAGGAAATACATTCCAAGGGGAGATCATAATATACAGCTAATTTGCAAACTATTAGGAACTTCTTTGACAAGGTTGAAGAAGGAAAGCACTAATAATCTAAACACAAAAATGAGACAGGATTCAGGGACCAAGTCATCTTTGTCTCTAGGTCCTCTATTTCATACTAATGACTGTGAGTTTCAGGTTTTACAATACATTTATTCTTTGATACAAATAGCACCCATATTAACTTCCCTTATCCAACCCAGTATACCTATGAAAAGTACTCAAGAAGTCTGAGATCCTCCTCTCTTTCCCCTAAGATTATCAACACAGTAGAATAACTATGGCATCACACAAAATTGATTAACCAGTTTTCAGTGTTTGTCTTGTACTACACACTTAAATTACTTTTTCATGTAGTATATATACTTTTATGTGTCCAGTACTTTATGTTCCATTTTGCCACAAATAAAATATAGCACAGCATATTGCTTTGAGTAAAATGCATAGTAGAGAGGATATTAATAAATGTTACATGGATATCCAGACCATTTATGTTCATTTTTAATAACTACCTGTTGGAATGGTGTACCCTTCATGTCCAAAACAACACTCACTCCCATAAAAAAAATCAAGGTTTTTTCTGGTTATTTTTAATGTATCTAATGAAAGAAGAATTTTCCAGAATCTAATAAAGAGAAATAAATTATGTTCTTTTTCACTAATACATCATGTTTTCCTAGGGGAGAGAGAGGGTGAACTTTATCAATATGAGCCTTAGAGTTTCTAGGATTTGAAAAATTACATGTAAGCTACCTAGATATCATTAATATATTTTATCTATCCTAATCTAATTGAAACACATTCATTCAGTACCTTACATACTTTCAGAAACAGAAGCTGGAATAAATTTTATTTTCCCCTGGGATAAGTAGTAGAAAAATATATGAAAGTAGCATGTATTAAAGCAGAGGGTTTGACTTATATTGCACAAATACATTATCGCCAGAAAAGAATTAAGGAAAACAAACATGAACAAGAAAACACATTTACATTTTGTGTTTATGTGCTTATGAACACTGCAGGAACTCACAGGTAGCAACTAATTGGAATGCAACATGATGTTTTCATAAACTGCAATCAGGATAAATAGAATGTATAAAGTGTCAAGCTCCCTGTGCCATTTCTGGCTCACAAGACTTTTATTAAGGATAATTTTCTCTTGGGTGAGGAAGCCTGGACTAAGACTGATAGATCAAGGGTCCCTTTTCAGTGAAGGAGCTTGCTGAATGTTTGTAAAGCTTCATCTGTGTCCTGATTTTTTAAAAGTTTATGAATGGAACAGATTTTTCAAATGTGTTTAAATTCACCATAATGAAATAGACACAAGATTTGTTGCTGACTCTAAGCACGTCAAGACCTCTGTGAGAGAAAGGCAAAGAGTATGAACAAGATCATGAGTAAATACTGATAAACAGGGTCCAATTAAATAGAAAACAAAATTTTAATATTCTAATATGGATTTTAGGAAAGCTTTTGCATTTGCATTCATAAAAACTACTGTAGAGAAAGAAAAACATATTTTTTAAATAACTAAAAAGATATGAAATAACATACACATTTTGGAATCCAAGTTTAAAGTGGTATAAATAAAAGCTGCTGGTCTGTGAATAACAGAATCTCATTATTTCACAATAACAATAAAGGAACATGAGAAAGTAAAAAAAAAATAGGGATCCATCTGTCTAACAGCTTTTATATTTTGGATGAACTGAAATTATAAATTTTCTGGTTTTATTCTAGGTTTACTCCTTCTGCAGTTGGCAATTCATTTTGGCTGATGTATAGAAAAAGCTGAAGCAAATTTTAGATTTTTTTTCAGGAGTAAGAATGAACAACACTGTGTTGTGTGCACCAATGGCTCTCAGATTTTTACATTAATACTTTAATCTCTAAACATGTTCTGTCAATCATCTTACATCTCCCTGTCAAATTTAAACAGAGTGCAAAACAATGCAGAGAAAGGAGAAGATACAAGGTCCAAAGAACTCTCTGTCAACAGTGTCTCTAGGTTCAGTCTGGAAGCTTTGGTTCAGAGATGAGGAGCTGTGCAGTGCTCCATCCTTTATGGATCAGATCAGCTGGGTGGAGGGAATCACTGCCTACCACTGTTCTGCACAAAAGTGCACAAGCTGCAGCACAGCTCCTGCCTGCCTGAGACTGGAAGATCTGACCAATGTGGTTTGTTGATATCTGTTTGCTCATAGTTTGGCTTACTGTCATTTTCTGAGAAGGATGGTGCTAAGATCATATTGTTCCATATTATGAATCATAGATAAGCATATGACCATTTATTTTCCTGCTGTTCTTTTCTGTTTTGTTTCATGAGTAGGCAGAATAAGGACATTTACAGGCATACTTCTGTAGAGACTGGAAGACACATCAGGGAAAATTCGACATGTTCACAGACTAAAACTCATCACCAGCTTATTGGGAAGCAGCTCAGTAAGTGCATCATAGCACTCAGCTTTACATCCTTTTTAATATTCTATATGGAACAATAAAACAGCAAGACATTTAGAGCAGAGAGACAGACAATAGTTACCTTTTTTTGTCTAGCAAAACTGCAACTATATTCAGAAAATGTTTATGTACTCTAGGATGTAGAAGAAGAGAAATTAATTGTCTCTCACACTTGGAAAACTTAGAAGTTTCCAATATATTGTGGTGAAGCTTTGAAAGGTATCTGTAGTATCTTACAGATAAAATATTTGCTGCCACTTTGCTTGTTTTCTTTTATGTTCTTTGCCACATGGAGGTTATGTGAGACTAAAATGAGATTAAATCTCCTTGGAATGCTGGCAAATACTTCTGCTAACCCTTAGATATCTGATACTAGGAAGCACTGTGCATGTGTCCGTTGTACAGAAGTCTTCCTGACCACCCATGTCTGCCTGGCATTACAAGAAGAGACACCAACTCTGTGAGAGATAAACAGAAACAAAGAGCTCTGGATTATTTAAGCAAATGAGTTCAGGGTAAGATCACATGTAAAGACTGCTTTCACATTTTCACCTGCTGCATCCTTTCTCTTTAAATAGTTTATATCTCTGGAGAGGCTGATTTGTGCCAGTGTATTTATAGGTCACAGCTCCCCACAGTAAGACTTGTAGGAGACACAAACCCATTCAGGTGTATGGGACTATCATATGCCCAAAGGTCTTCCAGGTATGGCCCAGTCTAAGAAACAGAAGTACTGGAGGGTTAGAGAAGGAATAAGTTGCTCAAGTTCTGCCTGTCTGGCCTGCCACTGCTGTCTCAGATGGCTGAAGGTTTTCTGCCATACTGAGTCACATCTGCTAGCCCAATTATTTGCAGATAATTTGTATCCCTAAAAAATTTCAAAAATCAGATGAATTTTTTGTTGCGAGATCCTCGTCAATAGAGTACAGAAAGACTATTAGAGGATGGTAAATATGCATCCTAAAATGGGCTGAAGAGTTTCCCAAAGTTCTCTGACCTGTGTTAACTAGATATTTGGCTATACCATGAATTTAGAGATCTTTCCCATGTGTGTGTGAAACAGATCTATTTTTAGAACATTCTAAACTGATGTCTAAGATTACACGGCTGAATTTGGACATTGAAATGGATCTCATCTTATGCACCACTGTGCTAACATCACAACAGGGAAATGATGCACCCAACCAGTTCTTTGTTTCTGCACAAACAGCTTGCTTCCTGCTGTTTTCACACTATACAGGGAGTCAGAAAGTATTAAAAAAAAGGAACAAAAAACCTGAGCAAACAAAAAAAATCAGCAAAGCACTGCATTTTAATATCTAATGAGAATCAGCAAATTTGAGCAATAAAATTTAAAAATAGTTTTCAAAATTAAAAGCTTTCTGAAACAAACTTTCCGAGATAGCCAGTTGGAAGAATGCTGTCAGTTTATTTCTTCCTTACTAATATTACTAGTCACGGGGAGGATAAAAAGGAGGAATGGTATGTAACCATGAATCCATGAACATAACAATAAATTGCAAGGTATTATAGAACATTTGTCTTAGATCAGCATTTCATGATGAAGAACAGCATCAGTGACCACTGTTCAGATTTCAAATAGGTGTACAAGATTACTTGTACAGTGATGCAGAATCCTCTGACTGAGTTCAATACCGACCTCTCTTGAAGCAAGACCTCAGCTGGGAGAAATAACTGAAAAAAGGAGAAAATGCTAAATGCATGAAGGTCAATGGAAGACTGAACAGCAACTTTCGTTTTTGCCTGGGAAACGTCCCACACAGAACAGAAGTCAAAAACATAATTAAATTTTCTTCTCAATACTTGCCAAAAAATGATTAATTTAGTCCTTTTGATTTTCAAATTGCTTTGCAAGCATTAACCAACTAGTAAAACATGAAGATCAGCATTTTAGCTACCAGGGGATGAAAATAAAACAAAAAAAGCAAAGAAAAAGACACCCCTTTCTGCAGTCATCACATCTGACAAACAGAGGTGATTTTTAAGTCCACTGACTGCCTAAGGATTACAAATTACCATGTATCAGAGATCAAACAGCTTGCTCTACTGGATCATAGCAGTTACTGGGAAAATATGGAGAGAAGACTTTTCACATACAGTTCATATGTATTCTATAAGGTGTTTGTGATTGCTTGTTCCCTATTTCCTTAGTTATATTTAGTCATATTAATTTATCATGGAATTGGTTTAGTACAAATTATCAGCTACTTGGAGGAAACAGACATTTTATAGATGACTGATACACCATTACAAATTATACAAAATCGTAAGGTCTAGAAGACCATAAAAACAATTATATGAACATAAGCTATTGAAATTTATCTTTTAACATATATTCACAAAGCCCAAAGACAGAACACACCCACAAAAAAGCAAGGGTTTTCAGACATATTTTATATATAGCAAAGAAAATTTTCATAGAAACAAACATTAAATCACACATTGTAGCAAAAGAGATATTAAAATATATTTGAAATGGATTTTTAAATTAAATGTTTTGTCAAAAAGCTACAGAAAAAGGTTTTATAATTTCTTTTTCTCAGGGAAAAAAAATGACTTATTATTATATTTTATTGATAAAACCTTTCAGTGTCCTCCAATCCCAACTACATACTTCCTTGCTAATTAAAATTTGACATAAAACATTGCTTACAACAACTTCAAACTAGAATTGTTACTACTATCATGCTTTCATCACATAACAAAAGAATTTCAAAATAGTTTCATATAAATTATTCACATGTTGGTACTTCTGATTTGATCTTGGTGCTCCAATATAAGATATATTATAATATACATTATGTTCACACAATCAGGTGTGTGAGTAATTTTGTGTATCATCATCTGTGACACTTCAAGAAAATTCTAAAATCTTATCAGTTTTCTGACATGGTTTAATTTGATTGTTTTTCCCATTTTAGCAACTGATTGGAACATTGTGGATACAGAACTGTGGATCGGAATTTATTCTGCCAAAAATATATTGAGAATGCTCATTAAGAAATGGACTGCTTTTCTGACTCACCCCTGAAATTATTTCACCTCCACTCTACTTTTAGTAATCATTTTGGTGCCCACTTTCAGCACATGAGACATGAGTTTTTGAGTTTATGCCTAATACACTTTGCAATTTGGCACTGTCTCACTTGGTTGACCTATTAACTTCTTATGATCACCCAGCACTATCTGTACCTACTGAAAATGGTTTGTAGGAAAATGTAAAGAAATTTAAATACAGCTACTTCAAAAGCGCTGCCATACTAAGATGAAGTTTTAAAGTGTTGTAATTCTGGGAGTTTAAGAGAGAGACAAAGAGGGACTCAAGTTCTGAGAAATAAATACTCAGACCTTAGTGGTACTTCTTTTTATGTCAGTAAAATCAGTCCTAGCTCCATAAGCACCATGTCCTTCAGCTGCAGATATTAGACAGCCAAAATATGGGCAGTAACTCATAAAGCACAAAAATATTTGAGTTATCACCTGTATAACTCTGCATTTATGACTTAATAGAATTCTATAATGTAAATGGATACCTGTTGCCATTCTAGGATAAGTCCAAAAAGCAGAATGGACAAGAGGCAGTGGCCAAAAGTTTAAGTTCAGGAAATTCCATTTAATTATAAGCAAAAATATTTTACTGGGAGTGTTGCTGAACACTGGCACAAGTTGCCCAGAGAAATCGTGGAGTCTCCCTCTTTGGAGCCATTCAATACCTTACTGGGCATGGCCTGGAGCAAACTGCTCTAGTAATGCTGCTTCAGCAGAAGGATTGGACAAAATTACCTCCAGAGAGCCCTTCCAGCCTCAGCAGCTCTGAGATTCTGTGTGAGAAGGTGTCTAACATGCAGGGAAAAAAAAAAAAAAAAAAAAAAAAATAGGTCAACCGGTCTCTTTGG